>SDVV010013396.1:0-15121 GCA_016164225.1 Gammarus roeselii | reverse complement strand
GTCAACACTCTGTAGACTTCTAGGTCAGGATGAAAACGACATAGTGATCTGTGCTAGTCAACACTCTATAGGCTATTAAGTCAGGACACAAACGACATTGTTATCAGTGCTAGTCAACACTATATAGGCTATTAGGTCAGGATGCGAACGACATAGTGATCTTTGCTAGTCTACACTCTATAGGCTGCTAGGTCAGGATGCAAACGACTTAGTGATCTGGCTAGTCAGCACTATATAGGCTATTAGGTCAGGATGCAAACGACATAGTGATCTGTGCTAGTCAACACTCTATAGGCTATTAGGTCAGGATGCAAACGAAATAGTGATCTGTGCTAGTTAAAACTATATAGGCCATTAGGTCAGGATGCAAACGACAAATTGATCTGGCTAGTAAACACTCTATAGGCTACTAGGTCAGGATGCAAACGACATAGTGTTCTGGTTAGTCAACACTTTATGGGCTAATTGGTAAGGATGCAAGCGACATAGTGATCTGTGCTAGTCAACACTCTATAGGCTATCAGGTCAGGAAGCAAACGACATAGTGATCTGTGCTAGTCAACACTCTACTCTAAAGGCTATTAGGTCAGGATGCAAAATACATAGTGGTCTGGCTAGTCAACACTCTGTAGGCTACTAGGTCAAGATGCAAACGGTATAGTGATCTGGTCAGTCAACACTCTATAGGCTAATAGGTAAGGATGCAAACGACATAGTGATCTGGCTAGTCAAAACTCTATAGGCTATTAGGTCAGGATGCAAATATCATAGTGATCTGTGCTAGTCAACACTCTATAGGCTTTTAGGTTAGGATGCAAACGACATAGTGGTCTGGCTAGTCAACACTCTATATACTACTAGGTGAAGATGCAAACGACATAGTGATCTGGCTAGTCAACACTCTATAGGCTTCTAGGTCAGGATGAGAGCGACATAGTGATCTGTTCTAGTCAAACTCTATAGGCTGATAGGCAGGATGCAAACGACATAGTGATCTGGCTAGTCAACACTATATAGGCTATTAGGTCAGGATGCAAACGTCATAGTGATCTGTGATGGTCAACACTCCATAGGCTATTAGGTCAGGATGCAAACGACATAGTGATCTGTGCTAGTCAATACTATATAGGCCATCAGGTCAGGATGCAACCGACAAAATCATCTGGCGAGTCAACACTCTATAGGCTACTAAGTCAGGATGCAAACGACATAGAGTTCTGGTTAGTCAACAGTCTATAGGCTAATAGGTAAGGATGCAAACGACATAGTGATCTGTGCTAGTCAACACTCTATAGGCTATTAGGTCAGGAAGCAAACGACATAGTGATCTGTGATAGTCAACACTCTATAGGCTTTACAGGTCAGAATACAAAAGACATAGAAATCTGGCTAGTCAACACCCTATTTTCTACTAGGTCAGGATGCAAACGACATAGTGATCTGCTTAGTCAACACTCTACAGACTAATATGTAAGGATGCAAACGACATAGTGATCTGTGCTAGTCAACACTCAATAGGCTATTAGGTCAGGACACAAACGACATGGTGATCAGTGCTAGTCAACACTATATAGGCCATTAGGTCAGGATGCAAACGACATAGTGATCTGGTTGGTCAACACCCTATATGATAATAGGTAATGATGCAAACGACATAGTGAGCTGTGCTAGTCAACACTCTATAGGCTAATAGGTAAGGATGCAAACGACATAGTGATCTGTGCTAGTCATTGCTCTATAGGCTATTAGGTCAGAAAGCAAACGACATAGTGATCTGTGATAGTCAACACTCTATAGGCTTTCAGGTCAGAATACAAACGACATAGTAATCTGGCTAGTCATCACTCTATGGCTATTAGGTCAGGATGCAAGCAACATAGTGATCTGGCTAGTCAACAACCTATAAGCTACTAGGTCAGGATGTATACGACATAGTGATATGTGCTGGTCAACACTCTATAGGCTATTAGGTCAGGATGCAAACGACATAGTGATCTGTGCTAGTCAACACTGTATAGGCTATTAGGTCAGGATGCAAACGACAAAGTGATCTGGCTAGTCAACACCATATAGGCTATTAGGTCTGGATGCAAGCAACATAGTGATCTGGCTAGTCAACACTCTATAGGCTTCTAGGTCAGGATGAAAACGACATAGTGATCTGGTTAGTCAACACTCTACAGGCTAATAGGTAAGGAAGCAAACGACATTGTGATCTGGCTAGTCAACACTCTATAGGCTATTAGGTCAGGACACAAACGACATGGTGATCAGTGCTAGTCAACACTATATAGGCCATTAGGTCAGGATGCAAACGACATAGTGATCTGGTTGGTCAACACCCTATATGCTAATAGGTAAGGATGCAAACGACATAGTGAGCTGTGCTAGTCAACACTCTATAGGCTATTAGGTCAGGAAGCAAACGACATTGTGATCTGTGCAAGTCAACTCACTATAGGCTATTAGGTCAGGATGCGAACGACATAGTGATCTGGCTAGTCAACACTCTGTAGGCTACTAGGTCAGGATGCAAACGGCATAGTGATCTGGTCAGTCAACACTCTATAGGCTAATAGGTAAGGATGCAAACGACATAGTGAGCTATGCTAGTCAACACTCTATAGGCTATTAGGTCAGGAAGCAAACGACATAGTGATCTGTGCTAGTCAACTCACAATAGGCTATTAGGTCTGGATGCAAACGACATGGTGATCTGTGCTAGTCAACACTCTATAGGCTAATAGGTCAGGATGCAAACGACCTAGTGATCTGTGCTAGTCAACACTATATATGTCATTAGGTCAGAATGCAAACGACAAAGTGATCTGGCTAGTCAACACTCTATAGGCTATTAGGTCAGGATGCTAGCGACATAGTGATCTGGCTAGTCAACATTCTATAGGCTTCTAGGTCAGGATGCAAACGACATAGTGATCTGGTTCGTCAACATTCTACAGGCTAATATGTAAGGATACAAACGACATAGCGATCTGTGCTAGTCAACACTCTATATTCTATTAGGTCAGGACACAAACGACATGGTGATCAGTGCTAGTCAACACTATATAGGCCATTAGGTCAGGATGCAAACGACATAGTGATCTGGTTGGTCAACACCCTATATGCTAATAGGTAAGAATGCAAACGACATAGTGAGCTGTGCTAGTCAACACTCAATTGGCTGTTAGGTCAGGAATCAAACGACATAGTGATCTTTGCTAGTCAACACTCTATAGGCTAATAGGTCAGGATGCACACGACATGGTGATCTGTGCTAGTCAACACTCTATAGGCTATTAGGTCAGGATGCAAACGACATAGTGATCTGGCTAGTCAACACTATATAGGCTATTAGGTCAGGATGCAAACGGCATAGTGATCTGTGCTGGTCAACACTATAGGCTATTAGGTCAGGATGCAAACGACAAAGTGATCCGGCTAGTCAACACTCTATAGGCTACTAGGTCAGGGTGCAAACGACATAGTGTTCTTCTTAGTCAACACTCTAAAGGCTAATAGGTAAGGATGCAAACAACATAGGGATGTGTGCTAGTCAACACTCTATAGGCTATTAGGTCAGGAAGCAAACGATATAGTGATCTGTGCTAGTACACACTCTATAGGCTATTAGGTCAGAATACAAACGACATTGTGATCTGGCTAGTCAACACTCTATAGGCTATTAGGTTAGGATGCAAGCGACATAGTGATCTGGCTAGTCAACACCCTATAGGCTACTAGGCCAGGATGCAAACGACACAGTGATCTGGTTAGTCAACACTCTACAGGCTAATATGTAAGGATGCAAACGACATAGTGAGCTGTGCTAGTCTACACTCTATAGGCTATTAGGTCAGGATGCAAACGACATAGTGGTCTGGCTAGTCAGCACTCTATAGGCTTCTAGGTCAGGATGCAAATGACATAAAGATCTGGTTAGTCAACACCTTATAGGCTCATTGGTAAGGATGCAAACGACATAGTGATCTGGCTAGTCAAAACTCTATAGGCTATTAGGTCAGGATGCAAACGACATGGTGATCTTCGCTAGTCAACATTCTATAGGCTATTCGTTCAGGATGCAAACGACATAGTGATCTGTGCTAGTCAACACTCTATAGGCTATTAGGTCAGAATACAAACGACATAGTGATCTGGCTAGTCAATACTCTATGGAATATTTGGTCAGGATGCAAACGACATAGGGATCTGGCTAGTCAGCACTATACAGGCTACTAGCTCAGGATGCAAATGACATATTGATCTGTGCTAGTCAACACTCTATTGGCTATTAGGTCAGGATGCAAACGACATAGTGATCTGTGCTGGTCAACACTCTATAGGCCATTAGGTCATGATGCAAACGACAAAGTGATCTTGCTAGTCGACACTCTATAGGCTACTAGGTCAGGATGCAAACGACATAGTGTTCTGGTTAGTCAACACTCTATAGGCTAATAGGTAAGGATGCAAACGACATAGTGATCTGGCTAGTCATCACTCTATAGGCTATTAGGTCAGGATGCAAACGACATAGTGATCTGGCTAGTCAACTCTATATAGGCTATTAGGTAAGGATGCAAACGACATATTGATCTGTGCTGGTCAACACTCTATTGGCTATTAGGTCAGGATGCAAACGACATAGTGATCTGTGCTAGTCAACACTATATAGGCCATTAGGTCCGGATGAAAACGACAAAGTGATCAGGCTAGTCAACACTTTTTAGGCTACTAGGTCAGGATGCAAACGACATAGTGTTCTCGTTAGTCAACACTCTATAGGCTAATAGGTAAGGATGCAAACGACATAGTGATCTGTGCTAGTCAACACTCTATAGGCTATTAGGTCAGGAAGCAAACGACATAGTGATCTGTGCCAGTCAACACTCCATAGGCTATTAGGTCAGGATGCAAACGACATAGTGATCTGGCTAGTCCACACTCTTTATGCTGTTAGGTCAGGATGCAAACGACATAGTTATTTGGTTAGCAAACACTCTATAGGCTAATAGGTAAGGATGAAAACGACATAGTGATCTGGCTAGTCAAAACTCTATAGGCTATTAGGTCAGGATGCAAACGACATGGTGATCTGTGCTAGTCAACACTCTATAGACTATTACGTCAGGATGCAAACGACATAGTGATCTATGCTAGTCAGCACTCTATAGGCTATTAGGTCAGGATGCAAACGACATAGTGATCTGGCTAGTCAACACTCTATAGGCTACTAGGTAAGGATGCAAACGACCTAGTGATCTGGCTAGTCAACACTCTATAGGCTTTTAGGCCAGAATGCAAGCGACATAGTGATCTGGCTAGTCAACACTCTATAGGCTATTAGGTCAGGATGCAAACGACATAGTGATCTGTGCTAGTCAATCGTAAACTGCGCATTTTGAAGCATTTTTAATGTTCAACAATGGATGCGCTGCAACGGCGCACTCCATGATATTCTCATAACACGAAATATCAACACCGGTAGCTGAATAGATATCTAATTCAAAACATAGTGAAACTCAACACATCCATTACTGTAAGACTAAGCACATGATCTACAGGCCAGCTAGTTCAAAGGTACGTTTCTACTATGATTGTACATCACAAACTAAGTTTCCAAGGAAAGTACTTGATTATAATCAGCAAGTCTACTGCCAACGTCTGTGGATCGATTGAATTTTTTTTGGTCTACGATAATTTGTAAAGATTAATTAAATTTCAAAGCTCAATATTTCATATTCGTGACCACTGAAAAATAGAACAAATCTGACGGACGTCCGTGACAATTTTTTGTGTTCACATATTTCTTTTTTTCTTTCAAATGGTTCAGATTGCTACGTTCTCTTTCAATCACTACTCGCTGAAGTCCATCTGTGACCCAGCATTTTATACAAGCGTTTATACAGGACTGTATCGAAAGATATGATGAAGAGCAAAGGAACTGTCACAGGTACGATGATGTGTACGGTGCCGTCGCTGGCGGTCCTGAACATTGAACGAGTATATCTTTTCATCCTTTTTTAATTTAAAAAACCTAGCAATATGTTTCCTTTATTGTTTGGATATGATGGGATCTCTGTTAATTTTTTAAAATGAAGGAATGTTTACGCAATATTGATTTATAGCCAATTAATGCTTTATCACCATGTGTTATAATTCACTTGATGATGATGTCATAATCGATCGATAGGTTTTTGATGTAAACCTGATATACATTTGTCTTATTGATTTTTTTTTTCATATATCATATTACGTTGCCATGGTGATGTAAAATCCAATTGCATTGCTATTTCGCCATATGTATGATACTTGAATGATAATTACAGAAAAAATAATTCGTTCCTATTACGTAAACATATTATAGGAAAATATTTCGTTGACAGTAAAGAAACCGGATTTATCACATATATCTGTTGCCTGAGATACTGAGAGTCTCCTCTCAACATGTTTGTTCATAACAAATCTGTAATTTTGTCACTCATCATTATTTCTTTCAAGCTGCAAAGACAAAGGTGAGTCTAATTGGCCGCTAATATAGCGGACATTGTTTGTCTCCCTTCTCAAAACTCGAAGCGTCGTTCAGCTCCTGATATTGAGACGGACAAGTGCCATTTGTAGGAGAATGGGTCATTGTTTGGGAGGAGGGTTCCACGGTTTCCACCGTACTCGCTAACAGTCATCTGTGATAAACTTTGTCACGACCTTGATATTTTTTTGAATTTAAATTATCTGTAATTTCATTAATTGGTCACGAATTAATTTTTTCAATGCTGAGGGTTTCAATCTGTCCTCATGATCGGGGATGTCTCTATTCTCTAGATACTGGCAAAGTAAGACACTCACTCCGGTGTTGCCCGCTACTAGCTCTTCATGATGGTCATGTCGAGGTTTTATTGTCGATC
The DNA here is from genome assembly GCA_016164225.1 of Gammarus roeselii. Lineage (NCBI taxonomy): Eukaryota > Metazoa > Arthropoda > Malacostraca > Amphipoda > Gammaridae > Gammarus > Gammarus roeselii. The sequence goes on along the minus strand of SDVV010013396.1, from coordinate 8,213 downwards.
TCCATTTATTTTGCCTCGAAATATATCTAAAACGTTTTTTCAATTGGTTTTGGTGTTCCGAGCAATATCGTTTTCTCAACCTTACTTAGCCCGATTCAGGGCAGTCTTCGAAAATATTTTTCAGACTTTAATTTTTTTCAGCAGCTATATAATGTTCGTCTCTTCGCCATTAGCAGTCTTTGCTTTATCTTGCGATAGATGGTGTTACAGTTCTTCTTTCAAGAGTATGGGATGATCGATGGATGTTCGTTCTTTTCTAGTTTGATATGTTGAAGCTCTGCAGTTGTAAGTGTTGTTAAAACATTGCTGATATCATTTGCAAATATTAAATAAAGTGTTATCGGGAACATTTCTTAACTAAGACTCTACTTTTTCAGTGTTGAGCGAAGATTTTTGATATTTCGGAATGTCTTCTTCCAGCAGCTGCTATTTGTTTAACAGTCAAACGCGATGGTAGATGCCGGTGTGCCGAAAGGAAAGGGTGGCAACGTTTGCGCTGTCCGCCACCAGCGGGTTTACTGAGGCCAGTGTGCAGGAAGAGATTGGCTGCCATCGTAAGACTGGCCGCTGCAAGCTGGATTATAGAGGCTAATGAGAAGGGAGAGGGAGACGTCAAGATTCCGCAGCGAAAGGCGCTAGTTATTCCGCCAGAATCCCCGCCGTGGTCGAACAACAGTGATTGGACCAATACGTGGTGAAAACTGACCGGGCCCAGGGATGGGCTGCGATTCATTTTGATTAAAGACGTGAATTGCATTTGAATGAAGCCAGACAATCGCATAGTGGGAGTTTGGTTGCAAATAGACTGCTGTAGATACCCCTTCAAGTTGTACATTAATTGATATTAACCAACGGAGGCCTATTTCAATATAAAATACTTTACGTTTTACTTATTTTTCAACGACCGCCTTTATTTTTATTGAATACATGATCTGTGAACACTATGGACAATGATATGTAGACGAAACAAATAAATGAAGAACAAAGTTGTCACATTGGAATATAGAAACTAAATGTACACAGAATGAGTAAGTCAGTCAATTGGACTTTTAATGTCAGTTATTTCCATCATTTTTGGGTATGATTGATTTCAGTGTGCCAACCATCGATGATGTCTATTTTGTTGATGTTTGTTGATGTTACTGGAATCGTAGCTCTCAAAACCTCGTGACATCTCATTTTGAATGCATATTGACTTTATACGGCGTTCGTTAGCCTCTTTAGGAAGCTGCATACATTTTAATACCGGCGCATGTAAACATGTACAATCATAGGACGCAACAACGAATGAATTTATATCTCTCCATCTCGCAAATGATGGCACTAACATAGAATTAATGAGTATTTGCTGTGCAAAGCAATAATTTATGAACAATGCAGGCCTGTTCAAGCAGGCAAATTCTAGCAAGCCTATGCCAGTGGGCCTCAGTTGAATAATGTACCGGACGCACATGAATGTTCAATGTGTTCATGAGATGGAAAAAAAATCTAAGTGAAATACATGAACAGTGATTCATTGATTTAGCCTCTGGTCAATGTGCAGCAATTGGCACCTCTCATGATCAATTATTGAAGAAACGAGCTCCCTCATACACGGGAGGAATGAACTACCCACTCCTTCATTTATTGAACCCGTGATGAATGTAACAAAGATATAATGTATGATTTTTTTTTGTTATTCTTATTATTGGTAGTTTTATTATTACTGATAATATTAATATCGTTGTAGGTGTCGTCCTCGTCCTCATCCTTGTCCTCGTCCTCGTCTTTGTCTTCGTCCTTGTCCTCGTCCTCGTCCTTGTTCTCGCAAGATGTGGAGGAAGAATGGGAGACGTTCAGAGATGATTTGTTGAATTGTTTGAGAAATGTGTGTAGTGTGCGACGTGTGGGCGGGTTCACATGGAAGGGCTGCGAGCAGTGGAACGAGGAAGTCGAACTGGCGGTGGCACAGAAGAGAAGAGCTTTAGAGGAGTGGTTGTAGGTGAAGTCGGTGGTGGCCAATGCCAACTATAAGGAGAAGAGGAAGGAGGTAAAGCGAGTGGTGAGTTGAACCAAAAAGGACGCTGATGCTAGGTGGAGCAGACGGTTGTGGCAGAACTTTGAGGAGGACAAAAATATGTTCTGGAAAGAGGTTAAGAGGGTGAGAAAGAGAGAGACCGGAAAGGAGGAAGAAGTGAAAGACGAGAACGGCCAGTTGTTGACAAAAAGTGGTGATGTACGGAAATGGTGGGCCGAGTATTTTGATGAATTGTTGAATGACGAGGATGACAGAGAAGCTGACATTGCTGCTGTGGGTAGTAGTGCGCGGATGCCGTTTTTTGAGAGAGCCTTGCTGCGGAAACTACTAGGAAAGAGGTGTAGGAGGCGGTGGAGGTGACGAGAGCAGGAAAATCCCCTGGTTTGGATGGCATTGCGACTGAGTGCCTGGAAAAGGGTGGAGTAACGATTGTTAAATGGTTGGTGAGGCTACTGGACATTTTTCTTGTGGCGGAGTGGTATCGATTGAGTGGCACAGTGCCTTCATTGACCCGCTGTATAAGAGCAAAGGAGATAGAATTGAATGCTGCAACTCATGAGGTATCAGTTTGTTGTGTGTGGTCGGTAAGCTATATGGCAGAGTGCTGATAAAATGGATTAGAGAATGTACGGATTGCGCAATTGGAGAGGAACAATGTGGCTCTAGAAGTGGTGGAGGGTGTGCCGATCAGATTTTTGCAGTGAAACAGGTCTGTGAGAAGTACCTTGCAAAGGGAAAGCATGTGTTCTGGACTTTCATGGATCAGAAAAAAAGCGACAGAATTGACAGGGAAGCGCTGTGGAGAGTGTTGCGTTTGTATGGAGTGAGCAGAAAGCTATTGAAAGCGGTGCAGAGTTTCTATGTTGGCAGCCGAGCAAGTGTCAGAGTGGGAAGCGAGGTGAGTGATTGGTTCAAAGTGAAAGTGGGACTAAGACAAGGATGCGTGATGTCTCCTTGGCTGTTCAATCTCCAAATGGATGGAGTTGTCAAGGGGTGAACGCGAGTCTGCTGGGTCGTGGCTTGGAGCTGTTGGAAGCGAGAGGGCGGAGTTGGCAGTTGAGCCAGTTGCTATTTGCTGATGATACGGCTCTGGTGGCGGATTCAGATGAGAAGCTATGTAGGCTGGTGACAGAGTTTGGTAGAGTGTGTGAGAGGAGGACGCTTCGAGTAAACGTGGGTACAAGTAAATTAATGAAATACTCGAGGACTGCCGATGCGGGCAGTATTAGCGTCCGCCTAGATGGAGAGTCGTCAGAAGAAGTTCAGTGTTTTAAGTATCTGGGCTCCCATGTGGAGGTGACTGAACTGGTGGAAACTGAGGTAAAATCGCGAGTGAAGGAGGGGTTTAAAGTGTTGGGTGCTCTGAAGAGCGTAATGACCCGAAGGACGTTGGGAATGGAAGCAAAGAGAGGGCTGTGTGAGGGTGTCGTTGTTCCAACTGTGCTGTACGGAGTTGAGACTTGGGGGGCGAGAGCAGAGGAGAGAAGAAGGATGAATGTTTTCGAGATGAAATGTTTGAGGAGCATGGCTGGAGTGTCGCTGAGAGACAGGTTCACTAACGACGTGGTTCGAATCAGAACGGGGATGGTGAAGAAGTTAGAGGACAGAGTTGATTCCCGGGTTCTGAGATGGTTCGGGCACGTGGTGAGGATGGATGAGGGGAGATTGGTGAAAAGAGTGTGGACGGCAGAGGCGAGTGAACGTAGGCCTAGAGGGAGACCGAAGTTAGGGTGGATGGATGATGTGAAACAGCCGTTAGGAAGGAGAGAACTGAGTGTGGAGGTAGCGAGAGAGCGTGCACTGGATAAGCGTGCGTGGAGAATGATTGAGAACGGACGAGCTTTGACGCTGCCCTGATGTGCGTTCTCACCCTAGGCACATCGTTGAGAGACGGGATGGTCGTGTGCAGGAAGGGATGGTCATCATGACGCGGCAGGGTTAAACTAGTCGCACTGTCGGACCCTGCTGCCATCACGGACCTCGAACCGCGCTCACGACCCGGAGGGTGTGTTGCGGGGTTCCCGCAACACACCCATGTCGGAAAGTCTTCTACTATTATTTGTAACATCATTATTATCGATCTTGATATGATTTGTATTATTACCGTGGTGTCTTGCGTGGGAGACCGTAACGGAAAATTCCATCCAAACCTAGATCCACGTCCGGTCACTGGTATTAAAGGTGGGCCTGAAACGGCGACTTGAAACTACCCCTGAGGCTTTATCGGGGCGAACAGCGTCCCGTTAGCCTTAAACGCCATCTGCTGTCCTAAACTTCTTATTCTTATGTTCGATTTCCGGATGACTATGTTATCAGGAAATCGAATTAGCTACACAAACTCGACGTAGCGGCGTAGGTTCTAAAGGATGGTGTATTATTAGCATTGTAATCGACACTACTATTATTCATCTCGGGTCGATTTCAATCCTACCGTGATATGTTGGTGTGCCCTTAACTGTAACTCACATCCATCCCTAAACACATGTCAGGGTGACCGATATTGGGTGTGAGCCGGAGAGGGCTACTCGAAACCACATCTAGACCCTTGAAGGGCCACCTCTTCCCGTAAATTTGACAGGCCATCTGCTGCCCTGAAACAAAGATCGAAAACAAGCAGATGTAGGGACAGTGATAGCTAGAAATCGAAAGCAAAACATAAGTGAGCCAGTTTCTTAATTCGTCGGGGTTACGTAGATTCGGGAAAAATCATTTCTTTTTTTTCCATTTCCTCTTCATGCGTCAGGAGAGAAGAAAAAAATAAAGAAAAAGATAGCAACTAACATCACCTAAACCTCAACAGGATACCCTGTTCCGGAGCGCGCCGTGACGAATTGAAAACTTTCTCAATTACAGCAGAGATCCGGCGGGACCTGGTGTAGCAGAGAGCAGAGCAACATAAAAGCGGCGGTGTATATCCCCGAACAGATTTTCAAGTTCTCGTCATGCTGACATTGAGATGACAATTGTTGATGTAATGTGCATACTCATATTGGAGGGCTCATTGTCGACACGATGGTAATCACTGTGTTATTTCATTTCCAAAATTTCAACAATTAGTGTATTTTTTAAATAATTTCTGCGTGACTAGATTTCAAAATATCAATGTTCATGAAACTGAGGGGTTGATAAGTCAAACACAATTGTAAGGAGACATCTTTTTAACATATCTTTTAAAAATAAAGGAAGCTCTACACGGAACCACATGAATACGATAGATTTTATTTTCAAACGCTTGGAGTAGAACCAATACCCAGAGAACTGGGTGTAGTGGCAGTGGGTCATTCATTTTAAAAGAACAGTGCAATCTGCACTCTATGGGTGTAGTGTGACATGGTGATACCATTTGAATATGTGGTTATGGGTTGAAAAGTAGCGGGTGTCATTAAGCTCATACACCGTGGCAGAGATGTTTGGCGTCGGAAACCGGTCTGCCTTGGTCACTTTGTTTATCTTGTTGTAATCAATATGCAGTGGGTGATGAACAATGAGACTTACTTAACTTAATGAACCATAGCAGTCGGTGTTTGTCCCACTGCAGGTAGATTTCACAATCAACAGGTTCCGTAAATCGACGAGGTTTCTGCCTAATAAGGTGTGCTATCGTGCAAATCGATTTGATGACAAGTTACTCCAGCACATTCAATGTCGTGGTCGGCAAAGCTCAGAATAGGAGCTTGTTGAAGTTACATCATCTTCACTTGTTCTGACTGCTGGGAATCAAGGCCGGTCAGATCAATGTGGTCACTGATCTGCACTGATGCCAGGAGATTACTGGGACTGACGTTCAACATCTCCATTGGTGGGTATTTTGCAGAGGATAACTCCCCGTTTTATTTTTTCTAGAAGTCATCGGACACCAGGAAGCTTGTGGATTGGCACATGAGTTGACCAACGCCCAGCCAGATACCTACATCTATCATCGTGAAAACTATCGCAATAAGTCTTGTAAATCACTAAGCGCGTTGGCAATGCCACCCTCTACAAGATCGATAGCACAGTGCGTGGGCACAACTGTACCAAAACAGTTTACAACAGCCACAGCACGGGCAACCGATTCAACTTGAGTGCCAGGCTGAAGTTGGCATCCCAAAAAAATTCTTCTGCAGACTAGCCCGTCAATCTTTGCATCGGCAAGTCAGCTGTTACTGCATATAACTTGGAAAAAAGGGTTGCCAAGATGACTTGATGGTAGACCACACTATCTGGCAGAACTGCGCATGTGCATTCATCGGATAGATAGCGCAATTGGAATAAAATGATTGTCATGCCAGGGGGTAAAACTTGGTACCATCGATTCCCACCAGCACCTGTTACGCGCAACCCAGTGTTTGATGGAACAAAGCGAGACCGAGCTTCGGTTTCCATGAACACCTTGACTGATTAGTCATTCAAGATAGACTGATGACGCAGCAGCATCAGAAGTGGGCAACTCGTCTGATTCTTCCGTGTTTGAAATGGAGTGAGAAGCAAATTGACACAGTGGGTTGTGTTTAACACAGGCAAATGTCAACTCCACGAAAGCACCAGTATCAGCACTCCTATCTGGGACCGACCACAGCTCTGAGATTCTCCATATTTAGGAACACATTCTTCCTAAACTCAGCCTAACAACGATAAAATATTTGCTCACAACAATATCTGAGAATCGACATTATTCACCTGCAAAGAATCGCACTGACATTCGGAAGCTCTTGACTGTAAAGTTTAAAAATTATATTCAAACCAGATGAAGTGATTTGATGATGGGTGTTAGCAAATAATACCCTCCGTAGAACAGCAGTATTGGTCTGACCATTATGGTGTGCGCTATAAAAAAATCCAGGCTGTTTAGCCTCCGTATCACAAAATGTCTCCGGCTGTCTAGGCTGATTAGCTCCATGCATAGTACCACGGGAAGACATAGAATCAAACAAGTGTCGACGTTGGGATCATTTGCCAATCTGGTGATCAGGAGAACCACACACCAGGCAACAACCTCAATAAGCACCAACAATCTCTCATAAAATGTTCAGGCTGATTGCAACAAAAACATGCTATCTGCTCATTCAGGATACTGGATCCTGATGGATATTGCCATTCTGGACCAGCCCTTTCTCTGTGAGCGTTGGTTATTTCTAGACTCGTATCCTGGGAATGTTGACGAGCATGACATCTTAAGGCAGAGCCAACATATGGAAATTGCTCTAGGCCCGGACGATACAGGTGTGGCGTAACAATCTTGGATGCTGGCTTTTGATCCAACCTGTAAGTCCACCTCTTGAGCTACTGACCCAAACCTGTTGCACACCGGGTTCATCAGTTGCCAACCATCATCTTGGCGGATTACTAAAGTCGGCGCATTTGACCAGGTCGTATCTGCATTGCCTTTGGTAAGCGCAATTGACCTGACAGTCATATGTGGCTCCTGAAAGACTACGTCACATGAACAATTGTTTTCGTCAAAATGTTGCTCTTTCCACTGCTCGAGATGGATTAGCCAAGTGGAAGCCTTCTCTAATCTGACAGTCTAATGAGCTTAGTGTACTACTTTTGTGCCTTGGTGTACCCTTGACCTTGTAGATAAGTCATGAGCCTCACCGCAGTCAAGGTTCCACTTCAAGAGCTTATATCCACCTTAAGAGCTTATAACAGCTAATATGAGTTCCCAGAGTCCACATCAAAGTTCTCTGGCCATGGTGTGCGTCTCCAAAGACTTGAAAATTTACAAGCGATAGGCAATTATCTGTCAAAGGAACGATGCAGTTCACCGTTCCATATTGATGAATCATCTCTTAAAGATTGTCGGGAATAAGTCTCGAAAAAGGCTTGGAACAGCTAATATGAGTTACCTGAGTTCACATCAAAGTTCTCTGGCTTAGAAATTACTCGGTTGCCTAAACGTCGATTGGCTGGTAAGATCCCGGAAGTCGAGACTGGATGAGCCCAACACAGCGTGGAAGACCTCCTCCACGGTTTGAATTTCCTGATTTGGAACGTTGGGATGAGATGACCTCTGACGATAAAGTGCCAACACTGCTCGTAGTGCCACTCTATGAGCAGTTACCTGCAACTTGCAAAGAATCTGCAGCTAGAGAAGAATGTGATGTGTCCTGAGTAACAAACTCGGAAGAGGGTGAACGTTCTGAGGGAAAGTTTTGACTTCGAATCATGAGAATTGGCTGCAGTCTTCTCCCGTATAATTAAAACAGATATGTAA
>SDVV010013395.1:0-15121 GCA_016164225.1 Gammarus roeselii | reverse complement strand
CGTCCCATGCCTCGGCATTAGAGCTCGCATTCACTAATGAGGATGGTAACGGCCCATGCCTCGGCATTAGAGCTCGCATTCACTAATGAGGGTAGTAACTTCCCATGCCTCGGCATTAGAGCCCTCATTCACTAATGAGGGTAGTAACGTCCCATGCCTCGGCATAAGAGCTCGCATTCACTAATGAGGGTAGTAACGTCCCATGCCTCGGCATTAAAGCCCTCATTCACTAATGAGGGTAGTAACGTCCCATGCCTCGGCATTAGAGCTCGCATTCACTAATGAGGATGGTAACGTCCCATTCCTCGGCATTAGAGCTCGCATTCACTAACGAGGATGGTCAGAGAAGAAGCACAAATGTCATTCTGAGTAACAATTATCAAACAAATTCACTCCTTTGATCATAAACAGCCTCAAGAGAAAGTCATGTCGAATCTTGCAAATTATTATTATAACTTTCCGATTAGTTCATTTGGTTGCACAGTAGTCACGTTTAGCAGGAGGTTCATTGAGAGACAGAACCATAACAGGTTCTGTAATATCTGCCTGGTTATAACCATCATTTAAGAATTAAACTAGAAAGATAAATCAATGTTCCAAGCTGTAATTAAACAAGTCATTATTCAGATTCAAAAACAAAATCGGAAACAATTACGTTACGTCATCAAAACAGATCTGCGTAGTTATGCAAAATTATGAGCAATGATAGGTAATAAAGAAGGCGAGCGGGTAAATTGGTCAGAAGAGAAAGATATCAATTTGATTGCGAATCAAGATGAATTCACGTAGCAATAAACAATATACCAATGCTATTCGTGTGATATAATTGTGTATTAGCAGAATTGGGTATTGTATAAAATGGACAGTAAAGGCATTGAAAACACTGTGAAAAAAATTCTGAAGTCGGATTATGGAAAATCTGCGAGGTCAGCAGTATTTACTAGTAAATGACAACAACAGGTAGTCAATCTTCGCTGTCCCCGAGTACACTAATACCAATACACCCAAATAGTGTTTCCTAAATATTCAATGTTGTAAAAGTTCCCTCAAAGTGAGCTGTCAATGTACCGGCAATAAGTGTCAGCAATCTCACAGTATCATCCTCATGGTAGAAGGAGAGTCTGCACTCCCCATCCAGTAACACAGCGTGTCAGCGGTCACCGCTGACCCTGAAAATCGCAAGCTGGGCTGCAGATCCTCAACAGAGCCTTCTTCTGCCCACGACCTACTATTTCCAGCCAGAGTGTTCCCAGCGCGGTAAACATCTCGCGAGGGGATCCATCGGGCACTGATTGCGTAATCAGAGTAACCGTCAAGTTACCATTATGAGGAGAAATGACGCTTTGGAGACGATGGCAGCGAATGGTTTCTGCCTCTGAAAGAATTGAGCCTGCTTCGCCGGATCTTACAACGTTGCATGAAGCCCGCTTCATCGGATATTACAATATTGCAGTTTTTTCGTAAATTATGCAGGTAAAGGCTTCCAGGTTAAGTTAAATGTCTTATTCTTTCTTAGTCTGTTCGATTCTTTCTTGTTCTTATCTGACGAGGTGAGTTAGTGTACCAAAACTCAATGAACCTTTTCGAACGGACTGTTTTGTTTAAGGGAATATGCGAAAAATATATCTTATATGAATATTTTATCATGTTGAGTATTTCTTTTTTGCATGGAAGTAAAGAGATTTCAAATTTTATATCGAGCTACAAGATTAATTACTTGATGAACTACGCGAGCCTACCTTGAACATTTTTAGAACATTTTTCTTTATCTTGAAGGGGTTGTGATCCTCATTTTCCAATAACATTAGCAGATAATTCAAGCTTTTCAGAATGAATGTGTATGGGTATTCAAATTTGCATAAAAGGGCCGTTCGGTTAAGAAATCGTGTTCATTCTAAAAAAATTATGATTTTAATTGACATTCCTTAGGATTCTTCTATTTCACAATACTGACCTTGCAGGCTCTTAATATAATTTCACTGCATTACGGCTTTAGTAACGATTGGAATAAAGAACACTTTCCAGTTAAATATTAATGCAGGAACATCATTAATATGTCCATCGGCTAAGGAGTCTTTGATCGTGTATTCTTGTCAGAAAATAGATTTTAAATTTGTAGATAACGTTACATTTCTGACGAACAAACTTCAATACACTGAAAAGGGTCCTTGACAATAGGCACTCTCCTAAAATGTAACGTCGATCAGCATTACTTGATTGTTCTTTCCGTGCCTCTGACCACACCATTGATTGAGCCCCTGTGCATGCTACTATAATAGCCTTCGAATGTGGATTGTACGCTATTAGGTTATTACTGTACTTAATTCGATATTTATTACATCAAGATCATACTATTAGTTTACCAAATTCGTATGTGTCAGGCATTTGGGCATAATACTTTTCTATGTGTTGCGCAATGTATCTGAACATTTTTTTTACTTGTTACTATCTGTCTCTGACTCACGTATCATCTATCGTGCTTCATATCCAATATCTGCACTACCTCTAAGATCAACAATGCTCATTGGAAACAATAGCAAATGGATATTTGGGTTCTAGCCGTTACTCAATAGTGGAAGTATAACATGTTTACTGAAGTGCCCTCCTCTCTTGATCAAATATATTTCACACAGAGATATGTTCGTGTCATTTTCCGTCTATTAGTGAGATGTGTAATCATTAATAACTGCTTTTTGTCGAATGTTTTTCTTTATTATTCTCTAATAGTTAGATCAATCTTTTGGAGTTCTTTTACGGATGTTGTGATTTAAATAATTATTCGATCTTCGTTTACAAACAATCTTATAACCCGTTCATAACCACCGCAACAATCCCTGATCTGAAGCTACGTTCTTAATGGAAGAATAATATATACATTTATGTTTAGCTGAAAGACAAATAAATAGTTCGTGAACTCTAAGGAGTTTAAATGTTTTTCAATATTACTTGTATAATTTATTACACACAAAAGAAGTGTTTTCGCCTAGGGACGTTTGAATTAGAGGTCATATATAGAATACTTTTTGTTTCAACTATCACAAAACGTGTTCTCGCATGGGACAAGGTTCGCTATAGAGCTCGTAGAACTATTCTTCTCCCACCATCAAATCAAACTAGCGTTTTCATTTTACTGGCGTGCAAACATGTAACAATATTAGGTAACAATGTTCGGAGCAACGTTCCTTTGTGATCAACATGTGTTCTAGGCTGCTATAAAGAGGTTCACAGGCATAAGATGTTTTTATGAGAATTCTTAAACATCCCGTCCGCAATGAATAGCGGATTTTATGTCAGTCGTTTGTGGTTGAAAATATCTATGGATTTACCGTTGCACACATTCATGTGAGGCAGCAGCATGCAAGTTGCACACATTCATGTGAGGCAGCCGCTTGCAAGTTGCACACATTCACGTGAGGCAGCAGCATGCAAGTTGCACACATTCATGTGAGGCAGCAGCATGTAAGTTGCACACATTCATGTGGGGCAACAGAATGCAAGTTGCACACATTCATGTGAGGCAGCAGTATGCAGGTATCTTATTTAGGGTAATTCTGATGTACCAACGATAAAATTGCCTTCTCATCCCGCGATCGCGGAAAATACTATAAATTATTGTATATGATGCGATGATAAATAACATGATTTCCAGCAAGAAGACTTGTTTGTGGGGGCTGGTATCAACGAATATGTCCTGAAATCAAAGAAATAGAAGGTGTTATATATAAAAATGCAACAGACAAGACAAATAAACAATTCAAATGCATATAAATCTTTCGTCAATAAGTGAAAATTCGAATTTAAAAAAATTCACGGGTAATCAGTTTTTAAATAACTTCCCAGCTCAAACTTCTTATTGGTCGATTTCTTCAGCACCGGGCGTATCAATGTTCCAATAACATATTTTCATTATTGCAAGGGACAATTCACGCTCTTCAATTCATCGAATTTGGAAGAGTAATTTTGAAATCCACAATGTGTCAGACGGTTTACTCAGATTCTGAATGCGTTCACTAATAGCTTACTTTTCGTCAGTTCATTATTCATGAATCACCAACATACATAACAAATAGCCACTGTAAGGAGAGTCTTGGTATGTCCCGGGACATGAAATTATTCCTGGGATAAAAAATGTCATCAAACGCAGCCGGGATCCCAATTTCACTGTTCGCTGCGATCCCAGAACCGGAACTCCAGCTATTCGAAATATGTCTGCGCCTTTTGAGATTATTTCCTCGTGTTATGACACGTAAATTTTGAGGTAACACCTCTTGTAATAGATGGTCAGTTCTGTACCAATGCCGGCCTGGCAACGGAGTGTTGAGTCACGCTTGAGTACATGCGCTCTGATCAGAGACCCACGGACGAAATAGATGAAATATTTCCATTAATTATCCAAGTGGTCGGAGAGTTAAATAATTCCTCGAGAATATTCCACTAATTGTGATTGTACTTTTAAATTTTGAATCCAACTGACACGAGGAAGAGTTGTTGAAGCGTTAGCATGTTGGCAGTTATAAATAAATACATCAAAGGGAAAAGGAAAGTTGACGCTCGAGCCATGGAGTTCAAGTAGCAAGGAGAGCGAGAGGAGAATAAGACATTGAAAAGCTTTATTAAGAATGGAACAGCATTTGATCGACTTGATTAGCAAGTCGATTATATACGAAACGATTCGTTTCGTAGACTTCTATTGATATTATGTTCTGAATCATGGACATTAATACGAAAGAAGTCAAACATGATCCAATTACGTTCGAACCCTCTATTGAAAATCGAATGAGGGATAGTCATATCAACGATTCACAGCTACAAATATAGTTCATATCATCATCGTAAGGAGATGAAACTGAACCTGAGTTCCAGAGTTTCCAGAGTTTACTGGGAATTGAACACCTGATATAGAGGGAATTTAATGAGCTGAAGTTAGGGTATTGGGCTTTGAGGTGAACCCCATTTCGATCTCAACCATGAACATAACACAAATCCAAAACACTCATCTAATTGATCGGTTGAACAGATGCTTCGATATCATGTGACAGTATATTATATCAGTAATGATAGTGTAATATATGGAAATTAGTTATATGTAAATTTACATATCATTGGCCTGTAAAATGCATTATCGTGTGCGTCACAAGCTCTCCAGTAATTTTTAAAATGTATTAACAACGCACATGTAATATTATAATTCAATTGAAACATGCAAGAATTCAATCATTTCCCAGACGCATGAATTTCTTCCAGACTCACTGCTTGCTAATCTGTAGTGAGAGACAAAAAATAAATCTGAGAAATATATCCTTATATTGCCTTAAATATTTAAAAAATTATAAATCGGAGCTTGACATCCGATTATTTATCATCAAAATTTATCTGTGTAATTAAATGCCTTTTATATAATTTTTTCAAGTTATCAGACCTGACGACTCCGTCAATATATGTTCCAAGCGACATGGGGTCGGTAGTTGATATGGCTGAACGATCATCTTGTAATCAAGTCATCTAATCTAAATGACGTTGTAAATTGGATTTGTTATTAGTGATCCAACGTCAAAGTGGAAGAACACAAATTGATCGCCTCTCCATCTTTGAATTGCACATTTCTTTAGTAACGGGAAAGATTGTTATTGGTGAATGTGGAAAAATATTATTCGGTGTCGTAACACAGTATGACGTAACTACCATGACTTAAATTTCCTGCCTTTCTTCGGATAATATGAGCCATGTTCCATAATGCTCATTCTGTTATTTAGCTAGCATCATGCACGTTGGTGCATATTGCGCATAAAAAGGTTCGATCAAACAAACATATTAATATTTATGTTTGATAGTTTATAAATGGAAGGTTAATGAGGTTGCTAGAATGTGTAGTGAAGTCTGAAACAAGCATGAATAATTCAAGCCGTTGCGCTCAGAGTTGTGATACACAGATCGCAATTAAAGTGCATCAAGTAATAGGTCCATGTACAGAGAGGAAACAAGGTACAGCGATTGATCTACCCACATCATTGACAGCTAAAATCACCTCCTTCGATGAAGTTGATGACGATTGTGTGGAATAAGGACATTGTCTTAACAAACAATAACATAAAACTGCACATAATATTTAACCAATAGTAGTGTATGTAGGCGCGAAACGGCCCTGTGAAGGAATTAGATAGGGATAAAAGAGCCGGTCGGGGTAGGACGCGATGCATGCAACCTTGACTCACCGAGCGTATGGGGGTTCGCGCAGAAATGGGGTAGGGCGGGAGCGGAGGGTACCGGAACTGGTTTGGTGCCCGAGTCAGCTAACGGACAGGAGAGGGGGGAGACCGGAAGGGGGGACGGAAGGGGGAACGGCGGGATGGAAGCAGGCTTGCGGCCTTGATTGGCAGTATTTATATTTAAAACATTTTAATTTTTAGTGTATTTATGATCTTCATTATATTTATATATACGTTTTTTCTTCTTCAGATGGTTGTAGTGGAGTAAAATTGGACACTAATTGTTGCTCATTATATATATTTATTTGGTTCTGGTAGGATTAGTGTTATTCAAAATTTCTGGTGGGGTGGGGCGTAGGGATCACCTAGGCAAAAAGTTGGATACGCTCCTGTGAGATTATGTGAGTTTGCTCTTACCTGTTCCTTGTCCTATAAATTTGTTTCCGTGTCACGTTTGCTACGTTGTGAGTGTATACATCGTTATATGGTTATGTATGGATTAAAATTCCATATTTTTTATGTGAACATATACGTGTGTTTTCTTATCTAGTTGTGGTATAATTGACTCGATCGATGCTTGATTGGTGGGTTTGTAGCGGTGGGGGCTTGGAATATTGATATATGTTGTGTTCATTTATCACTATATATTCTTTTATAGGATCAGTGTGGTAGGTATGTCTTATAACTCAATTTGCAGCCTTAGTGTGTGAACGGCTCTGTTTGTACCAGCCTGATGGTTGGATTGCAGGCAAGGTTCTGTGTTTCCCAGCTATTTATTTCATATGTATATATTATCAACAGGAATAGTATGGATTATTAGTATGATTATTGGTAAGATGAAGTATGTATTGTGGGATGATGCAGCACCTACGGTCGAGAATCTATCTACCCCATATTGCATTACCCAGTTTTGAAACATTTATATCAGTGTTCCATTGATGTGTTTTTCCAATAGCGAAAATACCTGAACGATATGGATTTAGTGTAAGTTAAAATATTATATTATGTATACATAGTAATGATCGATTGATTTAAGTTGAATTTGTAGCGTTTCGGAATTTCGATCAGTTAACTCATACAGTTTTTGGCATTTTAAGGTATTTTAGGCTTGCAGCTTCCACATCATTTCAGGCATGAGGGGGTCGGTTGTTGCATCATTGTGGTAGTTTTATATGTATATATGACACATCTGTTACGATTTACCAGTTGTTACTTTAGTTAAAGAAATGTTAATTTATCCCGGTTTTGGACAGAAGTTGTGGGTAATTTCATTAGATTTTTGTATGTACTATACCGTATTTACTCTAAGTTTCAGTTACGTCGCCTGCATGTCTTGGTATCATATACACATTTCTTGTTTGTTTGGTTAAATGATAATTCATTCACATTCATCACGTTTTTGATGTATGTTTTGGGTATGGTAGACAATTAATTTTCTTGCTTTGGTTTATCTCGTTAGATTCAGTAAAGGTCTTTCAGTTTTGTAGGTTCTGTGTTGAGTTTCCATCTTCAATTCAATTTGTTGGTTATTTATACAATATCAGAATATATTACGTATGTATCTACATTATAGAACATTATTTCAGGTCTAATTTAGGTACATATTGTTCAATTTTAGTGTTTTATGTATCTTCTTTCATCCAGATACAATATTTGACGTAGTTAGTATAGATTTAGAACAGACGATTTGTTACAAACTTGGTTTTGCTGTTAGGGTATTGTATTTTTATTGTACGACATTTCTTCAATATTTAGGAGGAGTAAGAGTCCCCTAGGCAAAAGCTCATTCTGTTTATGCTTGTTTGTGTAAATGGACCGATTTATTTGGATGGATACCATATTGTAGTACAATTTTTATAAGAATTATAGCAGAGAAGAGAACCTTATTTAGCTATTTATATATTTAATGTTCATGTTAAGTTTTTTTTTCCACGAGAATCATTGGATTGTATGTTTAAGAGGTGTTAGTCCGTACAGCATCTTTGTGGAATTTTCGTCATTGATCCCTAGCAAATGTGTAGTTTAACGGTTAGATGATAATTTTCTGGATGGATATGTCATAGTGTAGAGGTGATTTATACTCTTTGGTTGTCATTTTGGAGTTCATCTATGTTCAACGGGAATTGTGTACGTTCTTGTAGACGTCGATCTTGAGTTTCAGGTTTTGTTAGTGAGGATATGCGACAAGCTACTCATCGTTGTAGTGTTCTACTAATGTCATCAGTAATCAGAACCCCAGCTTTTTATGGCCACACACTCTCTGAGACTCATTCTTGACCACTGTACATGTGTCTAGATTTTGATTATGTCCAAGATGTATCTTTGTTCGAGGCTGTTCAGAGATGATGGGTTAAAAGATGTGAGGTACGTCACTGGCATCGTATCATGACTGTATGTTACCTCTAAATTTGTTATATATCAGTGGTAGATTGCTGAGAAGTGACCTAGTAAAGCATTATAGAGTTCATTTTTATGACACCGTAGGCTTGGATTTGTACTCCCAGAGGCACATCATCAGTTAGGTCTGGGAATTTATTATAGATTTGAATGGTATGCAAGTATAAAATAACATTTTCACATTAAATCAGCGTAAAATGTCAGTTATTTTCGGTAGGATGTTATGTTAGTATACGATCTTGGTCATGAACCAGATCACGTCGGATATTGGAGTATGGTTCATCATCTGGGTGCGGTAGGATACACCGTATATAATAGTTAATCGTTGTTGCTTGGTAGTGTAGGGAATCTTAGTTAGCTATTTTTTAGATGTTGGTGTACATTGTGATTTGATATCATAGGAATATATCTGTATTCGATATAAATTTGCCTATTTTCATGGGATTTGGGGTATAAAATACGCTTATTTGGATGTAATGCTTCAAAAATTTGGTGTGTTCTCCCCCTCGACATTGGATTCGGGTACGGTTCCATATTACCTTGGAGAACTATTCTACCGGATTTGTGTTGAGTGTTAGCGTTGAAATTCTTCAATAATTGAATGTACATCTCAATTGTGTTATCCAATCGCAGGTTTTTGCTAGATGCTTATTCCCGCAAGTCATACTTTTATAAATGTTTGTATTTCGTTTGCAGTTGAGACACTTAAAAGTTTTTGAATAATTCAGAATTTTGTTATGAGACTGCGTTCCCATTCAGAATATTTGACTTTTTAGACCATTCACCAGATCTACTTTTACATTTTCACTGAAGGTCAGTAATGATTGCCATAATCCTAACTCATTCTAACCTAAAATTACCAAGGATTGTATATTTTTCCCCGTTTCATACTTATGTTCGTTTTTTTTCTCTTCATTGATTTAACCTTCATCCTTATCAAATCTATCCACTTGACCCTGTAGTTTTACCAATCTTCAGCAGATTGTGTGCCTACATTTATATTCATATTTTGTCACTTCGCTTATTGCAAGTCCAGTAATATCGACCAGTCTCGAGAGATGTTAGGTCATCGCTCGTTCGTGGACTTTCGTGTTCAAAATGTTTATGTAAGCTAACCCCATACGTTAGTGAGTGTTATGAATGTTAAAGCGTTAGCAAGATTTAGGTACGGTTTTACTGTTGGAATATGATTTTTTGTAGTGTTGGATGTGCTGCTCCTACCATTTTCGTCTATTATATCATATATTGAATTAATCAACTCTAACAATTTTTCATACAGATCTGCATTGTAATGTCCGCAATCCACAAGATCAAGGATATAAACCATGTCTAAGGTACATAATTAGCGAAATATATATCGATGTACCATAACATAGATCAAATATCGATTAATTCAAAAATGGTTACCATACAATGACGAATACATTGTTACCTAGGCAACCTAACATATTCTATCCAATAGTTATGTAGTTTCATTATTGATATGTATGAATCTCTCCACTTGGGCTTTATATTTATCATATCAAAAGCAGTTGAATACATTTCTCCAATTTAATCCAGCAAAAAACCTTCTGCAGATGTTTAGACTCCAGAGTTTTTTATCGATATCTCTGATATATGATTGGATGAGACTCAACAGGTAGGTTCCACAGGAACAAATTCACTTCATTTGTTACATTTTAATGTGGGTCAGTTGATCGCGATATTAAGTTCAAAAATCTATTCATCCTAACCAACTTAACCAATAATTATATATTTTCATTCAACTTTGATAGTTATGTATGGTATGCAGTTACTGATATATACATATGAACCCTCCCACACGGCTCTATTTTACGTAGTTTTTTTCAATCTCAAACACCATGGACACACATGAACACTTTTGTACGCATTTACATGGTCGTTACCGTCACTGTGTCGGCACATGTATCGGTACATGTGTCGGTACAACGCATATATGCAGCGTAGTTAGCGTCACTATATCAGTACATATGTCGCACCATGTAGGAATTTACACACATTTTGCAAAAGGGCTACCATACACTGCCGGATGCATTAATACCTTCCCTACCTACCATATTTTTTCAGTCGATTTTTTCATGCATGCATATGATTTTTCAGTGTTTTAGGATTTATACATAACGAATATCTCCACATTTTGATCTAGCCCATTCACACACATCAAAACCTAACATAGCCCCACTTTATGTATGGTATTCAGTCATTGCTATAAACATATGAAGCCCTCCAAACGACTCTAAATAATACTTTAACATATATGCTATTTATTTTGTTGTCACCCTCATCCCATTTAAGTTGCAGAGAGGACTCATTTTCAATCTTAGATGGTTTGAATGTTACGGGTAATTCATATTATTTTTGTTTTTGACACAATTCTAAGTCACTTTAACATGTTATTCAAACCCATCATAACCTGACCTGACCTTACGTACGGTTTTCAGTCATTGATGTATACATATGAACCCCTCCATACAACTCTAAATATCACTCTAACACACATGTTATTTATTTCGTTGTCACTCTCGAGTCATATATGTTACCAGAGAATCACACATTTTCAAACTTGGATGGATTGAATGCTACAAGTATTTCAAATTTGTATTCAGTTTCATACAAACGGACACATAGTCTCACACCATGTTTTTTCTTAATTTACTTCAATATCTCCGCTTAACTCTACAACCTTTGACAACTTGCATCTCTGAATTTTTCTTTTTCTCTGGCTATATTTTTTCTAATCCATAACGATGACTTCGTTTCAAGATCTGATCGGACGCTGATTTATATCATACCATTCTGTAACACATCTAGATCATTTACCTCTAGCTAGGATTTCTGGCATCATTTCAACCCTTGAAACAAATCTTTTCTACTGATTTCGAAGATTCGATGTTACCTCCGACTGTCACGATGTTCACAATTCATTACCTAGCCTTCGAGTTTAGGATGATATAATCATTTCATTGCGAACATACATAATTTTTATTAGTATTTATTTTCATTATTTACAGACCTTGCTGCCATCATCAAAATCATATACCTGGTTTTTGATATTTAAACAGTATTGTTCGTCATCCAACAGTACTTTTTGTCTCTATATTTCAGTATACTCTCAAAATCCATCTTATACTCCATCATATCCTTGATGCGGATATCGAAGGCTATTCCGTTCCCGTGTGTCAATAAATGTATTACTTCTTCTTCTTGAACTTAATTATTCGAATCTTTTCCAATTCAAAGTCATTCTGAGATTCATCATAGAGAAATTTTGCATACGTTCCAGTTTCTCTTGTGTTCTTGGGTATAATCTGCTGTCTACTACCTCAGCTGTATTACAATCATGATGAAGATTTTACCCTTGGATCATATAAATTATCGAGATTTGCTTCTCATATCCCCTCCCCCTCCAACCTCCAAAACTTACTTTCATACGAATGTAACGCGTCCACATTAGTTTCCCAAAGCAGACTTCCTTTTTCCTGCATACATTTATGAATGATATCTCGCACTCTTTCGATTCTTGTTTGTCCATTCTGAGATAACTGTTATTTTCCACACTAGTCAATATTTATTCGAACCGACTCATCATCTTCGGAGATTTCTTCTTTCAGTACTTGTTACAAAATTTTGAGGTATGAATGTTCGTTTTTTGTTTATTCTATGACGAAACGTATCACTGACTCCATTCTTGATTACCAGTTAGCTATTATGAGTTGATTACGTGTGGTTTTTCGCAAAATATTTGGCCTAACATTACTCACCTAGGTCATCAACTGTGTATATGTATAGGGCTGAGTACGTAAGTGAATGTGAATATTCATGCGTATGTACGTGTTACATGAGGTAAAAATATCTAGCACAAATTTGATATTCAAAATTTCAATGAAATTTCAAATTTTCGAGGGGTGTCACCTTACTTAAATAGCCTAGTTATCACTGCAAAATATAGACTTGGCTCTGTCATGCCTCTGGGAGTAAAAATCCAAGCCTACAGTGTCATAAAAATGAACTCTATAATGCTTTACTAGGTCACTTCTCAGCAATCCACCACTGATATGTAACAAATTTAGAGGTACCACACAGTCATGATACGATGCCACAGACGTACCTCGCATCTGTTAACCCATCGTCTCTGAACAGCCTCGAACAAAGATACATCCTGGACATAATCAAAATCTAGACACATGTACAGTGGTCAAGAATGAGTCTCAGAGAGTGTGTGGCCGTAAAAAAGCTGGGGTTCTGGAAACTGATGACATAAGTAAAACACTACAACGATGAGTAGCTTGTCGCATAACCTCACTACAAGAACGTCTACAAGAACATAGATGAACTCTAAAATGACAACCAAAGAGTATAAATCACCTCTACACTAGGACCCATCCATCCAGAAAATTATCATCTAAACGTTGAACTTCACATTTGCTAGGGATCAATGACGAAAATTCCACAAAGATGCAGTACGGACTTACACCTCTTAAACATACAATCCTATGATTCTCGTGGAAAAAAAAAAACATAACATCAACAATAAATATATAAATAGCTAAATAAGGTTCTCTACTCTGCTATAATTCAAATAAAAAATGTTCTACATCATGGTATCCATCCTAATAAATCGGTCCATTTACACAAAAAAGCATAAACAGAATGAGCTTTTGCCTAGGGGACTCTAACTCCTCCTAAATATTGAGGAATGGTCGTACAATAAATATACAATACCCTAACAGCAAGACCAAGTTTGTAACAAATCGTCTGTTCTATATATATATATACTACGTCAAAATATTTTATCAGGATGAAAGAAGATATATAAAACACTAAAAATTAACAATATGTACCTAAATTAGACCTAAAATAATGTTCTATAATGTAGATACATACGTAATATATTCTGATATTGTATAAATAACCAACAAATTGCATTGAAGATGGAAATTCGACAGAGAACCTACAAAACTGAAAGACCTATTCTGAATCTCACGAGATAAAACAAAGCAAGAAGATTAATCCTCTACCATACTCAAAACATACATTACAAACGTGATGAATGAGAAGGAATTATCATTTATCCAAACAAACAAGAAATGTGTATAAGATACCAAGACATGCAGGCGAAGTAACTGAAACTTATAGTAAATACGGTATAGTACATACAAAAATCTAATGAAATTACCCACAACTTCTGTCCAAAACAGGGATAAATTAACATCTCTTTAACTAAAGTAACAACGGGTAAATTGCAACAGATGTGTCATATATACATACAAAACTACCACAATGATGCAACAACCGACCCTCTTATGCCTGAAATAATGTGGAAGCTGCAAGCCTAAAATACCCTAAAATGCCTAAAACTGTATGAGTTAACTGATCGAAATTCCGAAACACTACAAATTCAACTTAAATCAATCGATCATTACTATGTATACATAATATAATATTTTAACTCACACTAAATCCATATCGTTCAGGTATTTTCGCTATTGGAAAAACGCTTCAATGGAACACTGATATAAATGTTTCAAAACTGGGTAATGCAATATGGGGTAGATAGATTCTCGACCGTAGGTGCTGCATCATCCCACAATACATACTTCATCTTGCCAATAATCATACTAATAATCCATACTATTCTTGTAGGTAATATATACATATGAAATAAATAGCTGGGATACACAAAACCTTGCCTGCAATCCTACCTTCAGGCTGGTACAAACCGAGCCGTTGGTACACTAAGGCTGCAAATTGAGTTATAAGACATACCTACCACACTAATCCTATAAAAGAATATATAGTGATAAATGAACACAACATATATCAATATTCCAAGCCCCCACCGCTACAAACCCACCAATCAAGCATCGATTGAGTGAATTATACCACAACTAGATAAGAAAACACACGTATATGTTCACATAAAAAATATGGAATTTTAATCCATACATAACCATACAACGATGTATACACTCACAACGTACCAAACGTGACATGGAAACAAATTTATAGGACAAGGAACAGGTAAGAGCAAACTCACATAATCTTACAGGAGCGTATCCAACTTTTTGCCTAGGGGATCCCTACGCCCCGATCCAAAAAAAATTTGGAATAACACTAATCCTACCAGAACCGAATAAATATATATAACGAGCAACAGTTAGTGTCCAATTATACTCCACTACAACCATCTGAAGAAGAAAAAACGTCTATATAAATACAATGAGGATCATAAATACACTAAAAATTAAAAGGTTTTAATTATAAAAACTGCCAATCAAGGCCGCAAGTCTGCTTCCCTGCTTCCATCCCGCCGTTCCTCCTTCCGTCCCCCCTTCCGGTCTTCCCCCCTCTCCCGTCCGTTAGTTGACTCGGGCACCAAACCAGTTCTGGTACCCTCCGCTCCCGCCCTCCCCCATTTCTGCGCGAACCCCCATACGCTCGGTGAGTCAAGGTTGCATGCATCGCGTCCTACCCCGACCGGCTCTTTTATCCCTATC
>SDVV010013394.1:0-15122 GCA_016164225.1 Gammarus roeselii | reverse complement strand
ATACATATAAAATATCAAAATGCTGCAATAACCTATCAATTATGCATGGAATAATATTGAGGAAGCCAACCTAAAATATCTTAAAAAACTTGCAACTGAATGAGATAACTATTCAAAATTTTCCAATAAATACAAATTCTACATAAGTATACATAACACAAATGATAACTAACAATAAATTAATATCGTTGAGGTACTCTCACTATTGGAATACCGCGTCAGTGCAACAGCGATTTATCTGTTTCGAACCTGGATAATGCATTATGGGGAAGACAGATTCTCGAACGAAGCTACTGCATTCTAAGAAATATAAACATCAACCCGCCAACTGCCAAACTAATAAACCATAATATTAATGTAGATATTATATACATATGAAATCAATAGATGAGAAACACAGAACATTGCCTAAAAGTCAATATCAGGCGGGTACTAAGCGTCCAACCAACTTTCGAATGAGTCAATAATACCCTCTATTTGATATAAATACAAACATATATGTACAGAAGATATACATAGAATCATTAAACCATCCATAAATATATAACGATACAGACACTCATACACAGCAATCATGTCAAAGGGAATTACTGATAAGACAAAGAACAGCTAGGAGCAAACTCACCTAAAATTCCCAAGAGCGCATCCAACTTTCTGCCGCATGGATCCCTACACCCACACCCTTCCAGAAACTTGCTATAACACTATTCATACCAGAATTGAATAAATATGAATAACGAGCAACAGTTAGTGACCAAGCGTACCTCAATAGAACCATCTAAAGAAGAAAAAACACATATAAATACAATGAAGATCATAAATACACTAAAAATAAAAATGGTAAATAACAAAAACCTTCAAACCATGAAAAAATCCTAAATTCACACTGAAAATGCACATATTCAACATGACATGTAATGAAATTGCAATACAGTATGCCCAGCATTGAAATGTGAATACCAAAGGTATTGTGTAAACGCTTTATTTATATAACCTATTAACATATAAAATCCTAATAATATAGATAACCTATTAACATACCTTATGGATAATCCGAAAGCTTTCCGTCCATCCATCAGAATGAGTCACCCGTTAGCCGCCTGTCTGACTCCGGCCGTCCGTGAAAATGAGGGGTGCAAACTCCCTAGACTAAAAAGTAACTCTAATTCTTCCTATATAATTCCTTCACATACGCGTCTTGGCGACATATACACTACTGTCATCACAAGCTATCAGTTGCCCCTGCTTGGCTTATCCTTTCACCGGTGCATAGCTCTCCCTAGTTGACTCTCATTCATGTAATTGAGTATCATATGATAATCATTATTTGAGATAATGTTAAATCACTGTTATTTAACAATATATTTTCTTTGCACACTGAATCTTAATGTGAATGCTCTCTTTGAATACTTGTTGCATCTTGGTTTCTGCTTGCTTAACTTTATGCTCGATAAACATAGTTGCTACAGCACTGGGTAAGTGTTGAAGAAAGTTAAGGCTGCACTACCGCCAACGTAGCCAGCACCGCACCAGTCGTGCTGCGATGTGGTCACCCTACCTGTTTTTTGATCGATGGTAGAGTTCCACTCGAGGACTTTTTCCTTACTTCTGAAAGATACTTCTTGAAGAAATTTGATGGTGATCACTACGATCAAACGCAAGATTACTTCAAGTTTTTGTCCAGATCCTTGATGGATGGCTCATCAACAAATGAAAGAACATCTATTGACCTTTTAAAAAGATAAGAAGGCTTGGGGTAGATCGTTCTGGAGAGAACAGGTCATGGAGGCAGTTCGCACCAACAGTGGGGTACTAGGTGTTCATGGACTGCGTTTGGTAAAGCTAGCAGAGCTATCGTACCCTAAATCTTCAGAAGATTGTGCGCGGGTCTTGCGGCAACACTTCTTGGATACCATCCCATCGTCCGTTACAACAAAGATCCTTGATGCAGAAAGGGCACAAGGGGCTACAAAGGCACATAAACAGACATTTGTCCTTTAAGCAGATCACCCGTTTTGTTAAAAACCTACAACATGAGAAGAACACTAAATCCATCATGTGGTCTGCTTCTTGATCTTTTCATTTTGAGGATTCATCTCGACCACATCCGGAGATGACCCATGGCACTTGGTCGCCACACAGGATGAAGAAAGAAAACTATACTCCAGCCCGGTCCCACCACCAGATAACACCTTATGATTACCGGCAGAACAAGTTTCAGGGACAACTCTCTTGGGATGACAGTTGTGCTTGTTCCCAGCAACGGAAGCAAAGAAATGACAATGGGGATTACCACCAGAGGTTCCGCTCTGCGGATAGGTATCCTCCAGATTCGAGGACTTTCAACAACAAGAACCGAATTGATTGCACTTACCGCAGTGGAGTAAGCCACAGTATGCAAGAGTGCAAGAGGGCGTCGAAATTTAGCTTGATTTGGGGCAAGGATCATTTCGTAAAACGATGCCTGAGGTACAATCCCAACTGCCGATCCAAGTCTGGTTCACGCCTACCTGAACCAAGGAAGTCCAACTCTCGAGTTGAAGGATTTGGATCCTGATCTCAAGCTGAACCTGGTAAACCTTGGCCTGACAGAAGTGACTCGCAGCAGCTTGAATCTCAACTAAGACTTCAAAAATTTTGTGCTAGTCATGACCCAAGCCAGGCTCAAAGACGTGAGGTTGACCGTGAGCCGTTAAAACTATTGAGCCTTGCTGGAAAAAAAGGCACCATCAAGGCACCAATCAAGTACCCTACCAGAGATTCATCACAACTATGACATGGGTTCTCCGCAACATAATTTCAAACCTACACTGAAAGTGATTGTGGAGGAGGTGTCAGCTGCCGAGGAAGAGTCTGACTAAGACTGTTCCGACTCTGCCATCATGGCCAACATCAACAACAAGAGCGTCGTTGGTAACCCGTGTGTCTACAACAAGCAACCGACGACTTATCAGGATAGTTGTCTGAGTCGGATACAGTGTTGTTGCTGCTTCCAAGCCAGCGTACCTAGGGAGGATACTTTGGATTTAGGTAGGGTACCTGGACGTCTAATATATCTGATAGGGGATGATGCAGAATTCATGAAGGTGATAGTAAACATCGGCGAGGCATCGGCAATAGGCATAGCGGACACCGGAGCAGCAACATCATTAATATCGGAAAGGCTATGTAGGAAGTTGGGTTCACAAATTGTTGAAGGAAAGAGGTCTCGTAATCTGGTTGTAACAAGATATCTTCAGGAACAAGGTTGTGTTTCCGTGGCAATTGTGATCCATGAGGTGCAGATGGAACCTATTCACCTAACTGTTAATCCTGAGGCTATCAGCTCAGAAGTGGAACTAATTTTGGGTGCACACTTTCTGAGGCAAAACAAAATGGAGCTGTGCATTAGTAGGCGATTGCAGATCAGACATTACAATAATAGTGGTAGAACAAAAAATTATTTAGACAATGTGGCCAGATATGTGATGCTTTAGAAGGCATCAGCACCAAGGGAGGCAAAGATGACTTAGTCCCCTCTACTGTTCTTCAGTAAATTGTGTTTCTGGTAACATGCTTTTGTATTCTGACAATGGACAGGAAAATGGGTGGGCAGATAGTTTACGAGGGTTAAATGGGGCAGTTGGAATTTCGTACAAAATCTATTCTCATGGGGGCTACTGAGAAAGATACCAATATTAGAAGGGGGCAGTATGTGTGCTCAGTGTCATTGATTTTGAAACTTTATAGTCAGCCTATTGATGCAAGTTCACCTTCAAAAGAGGCCTTGTTGAAGGAACAAGTAAAGCTTCCTGAGTTAACCGAGTCTCAGCAGTGTGTTGTTTATTCTATGTTGTTGCAGAATGCATCTGTTCTAGGTTCTGGGGACGCGGATTTAAGACATAGCAGTGTCACGCAACATCATATTAAATTATTAGATGAAACACCAGTTTTTCAGACCCCAGCGTTCCCCTCATACAATTTCAGATGAAATTGAACTACAAAGCCAAAAGTTTAATTCTCTAGATATTATAGAACCCAGCATTTCCCTATTGTTATTTCTTGTATTCCCAGTCCGAAAGAAGGAGGGTTCAATCCGTATGTGCATCGATTACCGGCAACTCAACAAAGTAACCATTCCTGATAGATTTCCTATTCCTAATTTGTTCGATTCTATTTTTGGCTTGCAAGGCAATTTTTTACTACCAGTTTTCTATTAATGAACAGAGCAGGCAATACACAGCGTTTTCTACACAACGTGACATTTGGCAATATAAAGGGCTCAGTTTTGGGTTGCGGAATGCGCCATCAGTTTTTCAACGGAAAATTCAGACCGTTCTGAGCACATTTCACTCTAACAAGGTAATTGCTAACATTGATGAAATTTTGATCATTTGCGACACATATTATGAGCATCTTCTACTCGTTTCTAAAAATCGTCATCCCTTGGCAACCTTTATATTTAAAATCTAATCATCAAAATGTAAATGGTTCAGGTTAGAAGTGGAGTACCTGAGTCACTCAGTAAACCAGTCGTGTATAAAAAACTCCTGAATGTATGAAAAAAAATCGGTCTATCCCAATCCAAAAACAGCGGGCGAACTTCGGCACTCTATTGAATTAATCAATTTCCAACGTAAATTTATTCCTAACTGCTCAGAAATTCAGAAACCCCATTCAAAGTTAACTGGATGTCGCCGTACCAAAATTCGGACCTGGACTATGGAGATGGATGAAACGTTTGATAGACTGAAAGTAGAGATGATCCATGATTTGGAATTCGCATACCCTGAATACTGAGATGATGGTCATACTTTGGAACTGTGGGTAGATGCATAAGGGTTTGGAGCTGGCGCATATCTTGCTCCTCGACAGAGAGAGTCCTACAGAAATAAAGGTTTTGAATCTATGCTTTCCACTCGTGAACGGAAATGAACAGCATTACGCATGTAAATCATTCTTTATTCCTATCACCAGTCACATGTCCACTTTCAAAATATGCGACTGGTTTACTCACGTTTAGTCAGAACGTTGGAAGAGCTCTCTGATTACGTGTTTGAAATTCGCTATGTCCCCGGCTATTTGAATTCTGCCGCTGATGCATTGTCTCGCTCAGGATATAAAGAACCAAACAGTATTTTTTTTGATGTGGTTCCCATAATTCCAAGGGGCTTGTTCTGGGATGCTCCAACGATGGCAGATTGAGGTGATTCCCTGTTTACCAGTTTATGTCGGGCATCGAGTAGAACTTTGGATATGAACATCACAGATGATTTGGCCTTACGCATGAAATTGGTGGACAAACAGCTGACCAAGAGGCGTGACCGGCACAACTTGAACCTAAACCGTGACCCCCGTAATAGTTTGAAAACTGATGCAGTGAAAGGTTCCATTAACCTCACTTGAAGTTCTTATGGCAGCGAGTTACCTATTTGAAGTCAAAATTCATGTACACTTTTGAACAGCCCAACCAGTCAATTATCAATTTGAAGATTACTCCCACTGTATTCATCTCCAATGTATCAGTGGAATCCATTTTAACCCTTTAGTCAAAACACGTAATGATGTTCCTCCCAATCTGTTATCGTATCCAGTCAATTCAGTTTGCAATTCTAATCATTCTCCACCAACTAAATCTAATGAAAGTTCAGATCACTGCAGCAGTGACGATGAAGATGGTGAACACCTTTTCTAATAAGTACTTTTTGTAGCATAATTTACTTGAGTGCGCCCATGAACTCTATGTCACTCATGAATCATACAATTTTTATGCTGTACTGGATACTGGAGCAGAGTTAAGTTTAATTTTTCAGGGTGCGCTTGAAATAATTGTTAAAAGAAAGCTCACTTTGGTGTTGCGCGAAAGACTCAGTGATATTTTAAGTTTTTCGGGTGAAAAAACTCCCATTGAACACGTTGTTTATCTGGCCTTTGCCATAGGACCTCATGGAATGCCTCGAGCTTTTAAATTTGCAGTTGTATCTGATAAAATAATGCCACATTGTTTATTCATGGATTGGATTTTCTCTCAGAACATGAGATTAACATCGTCCGTTGTCAGAATGGGTGGAAACACCATAATAAGATAATTTTCAGAATTCTTGCTGTAGTTTTGCCGATTGTGTTGAAGTCGTCCATTTGCATAGTACAATCGAAGGGAATTTTCAGCG
Source organism: Gammarus roeselii (assembly GCA_016164225.1). Taxonomy (NCBI): domain Eukaryota; kingdom Metazoa; phylum Arthropoda; class Malacostraca; order Amphipoda; family Gammaridae; genus Gammarus; species Gammarus roeselii. Next base: position 8,973 of record SDVV010013394.1, on the reverse strand, counting down.
AGGCACACCAATTACAAGCAATGACTCTTCATGTTGTTGACATTAGATTTAAAATCAAGGGACAATCAAGTACAATATCTGCAATTTCGATACTATGCGACGATAATCCTATCAATCATGTTCAGATCGACTGTCCAATTCTCAACTTGCTAATGTATAATATTATTGATGATATTCCAGCTAATCTCTGGTCAGAAGAACTGAAGCTATTCATTCGGCACTCATCAAAATTATCTATATCTCATGATATTCTGCTTTACAACAGTGACACACCCACCATTGCTGTCCAATTAAAAATTGCTCTTGATCTAGCCTTGTTTTTGCATTACAATCTGACTCATGCAGGAAAATATTAGGTTTTGGACTTACTTTCCAATTTGATTCAGCATCCATCCATTTACAAAATTTCAAATTATATTTGTACTACCTGTCACAGATTCATAAAGATTTTTCAACTCCTCTCATTCAGCTATAACTCTCAAAATTTAAACCTCCTATCCATTTTCATTCATGAAAGCAGACTTGGTTTCTCTTCCTTGCCCCTTCCAGGTATATTGACTGCTTAGTGATTGTTGATCATCATTCAAAATGGGTTGCTGCGCTACCTTTTGAAATCATAAACAGTCTATCAGTTATTCAGGCATTATCCACCCAAGTTTTACCTTTCATTCCTGCCATTCCATCTTTTTTGCTAACTGAAAATGGACGAAAATTAACGTCTGCTGAATTCGATGACTTCCTGACCAGTGTCGATATCAACCATCAATTGGCAACACCTTATTGCCCTTCTAGCCTTCTGGTAAAGGGGCGGTGGAGCGTGCTAATCGTACCATCTTAGGATTCTTGATTAGTTTGAGCCAGAAAGGCAGTGGATTTAGTGACCATCTCGACTAATCAATAATTGTGTATAATAATGCATGTCATTCTGAGATTTCCATGTCTCCATCTAAATTCCTTTGGCTCAGCCTCATCAGCGTAACAATGAATTCTTCCTTGATCAAGGTAAATTGAAGGAGAATTGGCGATATGGTCATCCAAATTTTATGTTATTCAGAATAGGGGGATCCTGTGTTATTTAAATTACAGCACAAAAGATCCCTTAATGTAAACAAGTTGAATCCAAATTTTAAAGGACCTTTCAAAGTGTGTAGAGTAATGGAGAATAGAGTGGCATATCAAGTGAGGAGTTCTGAAGCCGATGAAGTCATTAAAGTTCACTATCCCCAGTTACGCCTGTACAAACTGCCGCCACAATATTTGCAAAACCATCCGATGTTCAGTGAGCTTATCTATTTAAATGATGCAGATGATGAAATCCATGCAGTACCAATTCATTTAACCCTTACAAGTTCTGACACTGACTCAACTAAAACATCAATTTCTATCAATCCATCAAACTCTCAAAACAGTGACACAACGGATTCTTATTCGTCTGGATCATGCAGGAGTATTGGATCTGCAACTAAAAATGATCAATATGCAGGTTATGATTCAAGTTTTCCAGTGCAGATGAATCTGGTGATGATTTTTCAGGGTTCTCGTTACCACCACCGAAATTGATAAATGTAGTTCCCAAAGGTGTTTCCACATATATTGCCACTAACTTTGATAATGTTTGTTCTGACCAGTGTGAGGGTTGTCTCTTTGAAAGTAGGTTAGAAGTTCCGTCCAATTTACCTAGTCCTGTAAGATCGCGAATTGTACCAGATAATTCTACTGAATCTGAGAGTGAACCAGATTCAATAGCTCGGAAAGTTTGAATTTTTGTTATCAATCGTGACCCTGGTTCATTTTATAACTTATTGCCAGATTGGCAGGAAGGGATTTGACCTCTTGCTTGCAGTGATTAAATGTTTGATCCTCCACAGCCTGTCCTTAAGTCAAACCGTGATGATGATATCGAAACTAATAATGCTTCTTACATCAGCCAGTCAACCAATGTGTGCATTATTCTTCATATTGATTCTCTAACTTATGGAGAATTTTATTGACTGTTCATTCAAAGGGTTTGTGTCTGCTCTCCTATCAAAAGTTAAGTTAGAGAAGTTTGAAGAATATAGTAAACAATTCCTTAACATTTTTCCATCTGATGACATTGCTGTTCAACAGGTTCATTTACAACCTTGTTCACCAATCACTGTCAGGCAAACCGTTTAAAAGAGTGTTTCACAATGGGCATCCCAGGGTTTTAGAAAGAGACAGAAAGAATTTGTATAATTACTAATTACCATTCATTTTTTAAATATTCTGCTTTACGATATTTTTCTGCTGAAATGATCAGTTGATGTAATTTTTGACTTATGAAATGTTATTTCAGTCACTTTCAAATCGACTTATTCACTGAATTCCAGTATAGTTCCTATAACAGACTTTATAAGTATCAGGGCAATCTACTCTATTAGGTTATTTAATTGCAAATGTTTCCGATCATTTACTTGCAGTTACCACATATTTTCAAGCATTTTTTTGTGTAGCTATTTCACAAACTGTCCAATCCCCGGGAGGAGAGGTAGAGTGCAGAAATTGTGAATAAAACAGTTCGTTTTGCTGAAGGGTGTTGATATACCCGGCACAACTTTGATAATTCGATAAAATTTGAATCATTGGTGTAAAGCAACTTAAATTGATTGGATTGTTTGTAAATGCAATATCAAGGAACATATGACATGGTATTTTCTTATAAGCTTTGCAATCTTGCAGACCATACGGGATCTCGTGCTAATACATTAGATCTTTATTCAATGCTTTGGACATTCTCATTATCGCTATGTTAGTATGTTTGTTGCTGTTCGTGTAGTTCATTGGACAGTGCCAGTGTAGCAGCATTGTTGGTTTTGCACTAGCTCAGAAGTAGTATTTAGTGCAATAATATTGGCCCGTCTTTCATATCTGTTTGAATCATTGACAAATTGTGTTGTTGCATCGTCCAATTAATCGATGTCATTAGTTTTCAAGCAGCTCAAGCTGTGTAGCGGGATGCGACTGTCATTTTGCGATTTATTTGTCATCTGTGCATTAGCATCAGTGCTAATGGGAAATTGCATCTTGATTGAGGCTTAGGGTGAGGTCAAACAGGATAACTTGTGCTGGTGCAGGGTTGGTTACCGATGGTGATGCATGGTCATCACAAGCTATCAGTTGCCCCTGCTTGGCTTATCCTTTTACCGGTGCATAGCTCTCCCTGGTTGACGCTCATTCATGTAAATGTGTATCTTATAATCGTCATAATTTGAGATTATGTAAATCATTATTGCTTGACTATATTTGTTCTTTGTAGACTAAATCTTGATGTGAACGCTCTCTTTATATGCTTATTGCATCTTGTTTGCTGCTTGCTTAACTTTATGCTTGATATACACGGTTGCTACTGCACTGGGTAAATGTTAAAGGTACACTGTATTTTGCGTCATCAACAGTTGGTTTACAATTTATATCGGTGGAATAGGGTTCATTCAATACCATGTCAGTCATTTAAAGTGTCAAAATAGTCTAATATAATTTCTGAAGCGTATTAACAATTGCCATCTGGAAAAATGCACACGAATGACCTGCGTTTTGAAGAAGAAGAATACATTGCCACTCTGCTTGTGTGAACACGCTCTAGTACTATTACTACTCAGCGCCAACTCTCCAAGCTGGTCAACTTCCTCAGAACAGGTGATTGTTGGCATACAATAGTTTGGTTTCCAAACAATCCATAAACTTTGTTCATTCCCGTGATCGTTAAATTACTTTTAATCAGCGATCGCATTCAGCTGTGGAACTTGAACGCGTCTACGTGGCAAATTGACTGAATTCTTCTTGGTGGAAAAAATTAGTTTTTTTATGATATTTTCAAATCATTTTGTTTCTACATGCGCGATTTCTGAAAAGTATTAACAGATTGTTTACCACTAACACTAATTTAGCAAGACGAAGTGGTGAAAATTTCAAAGTCTAGTGCACCTTTCAGGAAATTTTAGGCTACTTATAAGCTGTGAGTATTTGCATATATTATCAGATAGGATTGACCTGCTTGGGCATGTTTCGGTTCAATATTTCTGCTTTTACTTTGACTTTTCATTCTGATTACTTATTCTAAATGATTGCTATTATTTTTTTATTCTGGCATGATAGATTAAATGAATCTAAATTTAATTTTATATATTCTAAATGTAATTAATCCTCCCTAGGGTCCTTAAGGAAGTGCTTCAGCTGGGTCAACCGATATGAGCTAATCTGCGTCTTGTTATTCCTATTCTCTTACAGTTCCCCACTACCTTACCCATGCACCTATAGTTAATCCTTTAGTAAGTTCCTAATTTAATCTTTTATTCCAACCTTTACTTAGTCTTCAATCAGTCATATGTTCATTTAGTAAATCTAGTTCCACTGGAGACGAATCTTTCAAAACCCAATAATTAAGATATAATTGCGCTTCCACTAAATTGATCCGTAAACATAATTCAAAGTGGACATTTGTTCTCCCTCCCTCGTGCGTCACGGTTACAATGATGTTTGAATTCTGTGTTTCTACGGTGTATTATTCCGGTTGTGCTGCTGAGTGGACGAAATTGCAAATGCGTAACCTTCAACTGACAACGCGTTGTATGAACTAGTGTCACCTTTCATTGAATAATGTCGTTTCTGCATCATGCAAGCAAAAAATTACAGGCACATTGACACTTGCATGCGGTTCTGTATATTTTTGTGAGCGATTTGTGGCACTGTCCAGTACATCACATTTGCGAGGCAGTGGAACAGATATTTGAGAAATATAGAGACAACAGATTTCCATTCCCGCCCCCGTGTGCATTACAAATAGGATTGAGCTTCGGTATTTTGTAAAAAATAACATGTTTGCTTCATTGCTTCAGTGTTTGTTTTCTTTTTCATTAATTGATGTAGTCTCTGTCTTAACAGATTTGTTCTAGGCTGTAACCTAGGCGGTGTTATATATTTTCTAGGCATCTGCTTCTGGCAACGGCTGGGTATTTTTTCGATCATGCTGACATGATTCCAATCTATGGTTGGGTATGATAGCTGAGTGATGTCTTCCAAAAAATTGCCATTTGGACTCGTAAAGGAAGTAATTTTTATGAACAAATATATGATGTCGATATCGACCACCTTTTTCATTCCTTTTCAAGCAAGAACATTTGACGAATGTTTTACAGACCCACGACAAATTGAATTCAACAATGACAGGCCACATTGTGTTGCAAAAGTTCATGTCTATTTGCAAATATTCGCCTAAAAAATATTATACAGAGAATAAATGTTCAATTTGAGCAGTAAGATTGCTAGTTCGAATTGAGAGAGATCATTAGAGAAAGAATTTGGATTTATGGTTGATCTGACTCGAAGAAAACTATACTTTTCTACCAGCAAATTTAACTTGTTACGGCTTAGTTACGGCTGTAATGGGAAATTTCGTAAATAAATTCGTAGTTTCAAAAGTCAATGAGTAAATCGTACACAAATTCTATGACACCAATCCCAAGCTAAAACATCCGGAGTTTTATATAAATTACTGGCGGAAGTTGTTATCTTTTAGGTGTCACCCTTCAACAACAATAGACCGGTGGGCTCATGCACGACCGTGTCGTAATGTAGATTGGGTATTTTTTTAAAACGCAGCTGCCTTAACAGCGGCAGTCAACGATAGCGACGACAGTCAAAGATATCGACACGTGCCCCATGCATTCTCACAATTTGCTGTTAGTCGTTCCCGCAATCGCCACGAGCTGTGGGTTCAACAGGATGGATCAACTCGCCACCCATGCAGTTCAATGGAACCATGAAGGCGCCCAATTAAATGTTTGGTAAAGACATCATCTCCCATCGAGTTGCACTCATCTGACTACCATCATCGGACATAACTTTTCCAGACCTTTTTCTCCGGGATATCTGTAGGAAAAAAATTACATCAATAAACCAAAGTATTTGGAGGAATTAATGGAGAATATAAGACGACAGGTTAGAGCTATTTATCCTCCGGCGTTACGTCTGTGATTGACAATGCTCTTGTCAGAGCTCGCCCGTGCAATGCTGTTTAAGGACGACGCCTACAATATTACATAGTTTCAGAAATAGTTTGTTCAATTGGCACCAATGGAATTCGTGTTCGGTTTATTTAGAGTGTTTTATTGACCTTTAAAATTAAGAAACTTATTGCTGAAAAACCTTGTAAATGGAACAAGCAGCAAAATGGATTGCTATGCTGGCCTTATTACCATTTCTGTGAATCTGTTATCGTTTCTACATTTTCATTTGCTTCCGTACACAACGGCTCTTAGCAAAAACTCGGTAATCCAGGTATCAATAAAATATTATTGTAGTCCGAAATTGCCAGCTTCTATTGAAATGGTCGATTGTTATTTGATAAATAATAACCTTACGTGACGATTGAAATATTTTTGAAAATAGTGAGGAAATATATTAGAAATACCTACAAGAAATAACATCTCGAGCGACATTAACTGCGTGCATTTATTTTTTAATTTTGGATTAAATATTCATTAAATGCGTTCCATTTTTTTCTGCAACAGTTTTGAAATAAATCAAACTTAACTTTATTTCCTATAACGTTTTTTTTTACTTCAATTTAGCTGTGCACAAAATAGTAGTTATTAATCATTTTCTGTACCTTATGGTAACTGTGATCTAAAATTTTTTCACGTATTTCCGGGAAGGCGTACGACAATCTAGTGTCATGACTGTTTTGCTGGTAGTAGCATAAACATCTTGTTAGTGAATCACTGACACACAAAAATAATATTTTCCCAACGAGGAATACAAATGAATGTCGTTTGTTTTAACTTTGTTTCCTGAACACAGCCTGAAAACTCTTTCGACTTATCGGATGTTTATAAAATAATATTATGTGAGGAAAAATAATAATTCATGTAAATGTTCTTCAAACGCAGTTGAGCATCAACACAAATACAGCAGAAAAATCATTACAAAATGCGACAACAACTGGGTCGAACTCGATTAACCGGATAAAATGTTCATATCGTAATATAGTGCATCGTTGCAAAAGATAGTCATTCAACACATAGAGAACATATGGCACAAAAAATTATAATATCAAAGAATCTACAGATGCAGGTAAAAAAGAGCTTACATAGCCAATTTATCTATTTATGCACGACCTAAATTTAACATTTTAGTTTTATTTAGTCCACTGTTTAATGGACACAGTGAATGATGCATTAAACTGAACAGAAGCACAAGTTCGAAATCAAAGCACCGACATCACCGATAGCTGTCATCTAATTATTCCAGTTTGTGAAGAATTTCGTTGCCTTCAAAACCTTACACACATAGTCTACACATAATTATCAAACATTAGATGTTCTTGAAAAATCTTATTTATAGGCACAAGCTAACGCACTTGCGCCGTTCTTCCACAATATTGCTGCAGAGCAAATTTCGCTACCAAATCATTTAATAGCATTCTTTGCCTGACGACACGGCTTGCTCATTTTTACTCCCTTCTAACTAATTACAGCCTACCGGTGCTTTCAATTTCAATGAGAGATCCCCACTGTTGTAGAAGAGCCTACCGTAATTACGCGTTTTGCCACCTGCTCTTCACAGGTCTAACTGTGTACCGGCAATGCCTGTTAGCTGCCAGTTTCCTACAATGCCGCAGAAGTCGACCGTTCTTGCCTTTTTGTAATGTCGGTTCTATATGGTTCCAAAACAGTCAACGTCATTTCCTGTTTCAGTGCCAGCTACCCAGATCTGCCATACACAACCGTCAATACATATATAATTTCAAACTTCCACATGTCAGCACCAGTCTACCGTACTTGCACGGACCACTACCTACATTCCGCAGGTACACAACAGTCAACAGTCCACACTTTTTTCAATATCTGCATCACACAGTCCTCCTATGGTCATTCATCGTTGCCCCTATTTAAAAACTGCTACAAATTATATAATTACAATCTATCATCATTTCCTATTTGACTGCTGCCCAAAACTGTTCTACAACAGACGTCCAAAATCGTCTGTTTCACTCACTGCCTGATTCCCACTATCCAACAACAGTATACCTTCTATGCTTGTTGCCCTGACAAATCTGCACAGTTCTATAACATTATACCGGCTCCCTGTTCCTTGTACCGCTAGCGCATGCCCCTCCACTCTCGTACTCCCTAGGTTCACTCCACCATATTCGAAAAAAAATGATGATAATGATAATGCTATCAATTTTATTTATATTTATCATCGGAATAATAAAGGTAATAAACATAATATAAATTTTTACATTAATTGTCTACTGGGTTGTCAACTGTCATGTCCACTGTCTTGTCTACTGTCTTGTCCACTGTCTTGTCTACTGTCCTGTCTACAGTCTTATCTACTGTCTTGTCGTCTTGTCTATTGTCTTGTCTATTGTCTTTTCAATTGTTTGGTCTATTGTCTAGTCTATTGTCTTTTTCATTGTCTTTTTTATTGTCATTTTCATTGTATTCTCAATTGTCTGGTCTACTGTCTTGTCAACTGTCTTGTCTACTGTCTTGTCTACTGTCTTGTCTACTGTCTTGTCTATTGTCTTGTCTAATGTCTTGTTTATTGTCTTGTCTACTGTCTTGTCTATTGTCTTGTCTACTGTCATGTCTATTGTCTTGTCTAATGTCTTATTTATTCTCTTGTCTACTGTCTTGTCTATTGTCTTGTCTATTGTCTTGTCTATTGTCTTGTATATTGGCTTGTTTATTGTCTTGTCTATTGTCTTACCTCTTGTCTTTTCTATTGTCTTGCCCTTTGTCTTGTCTATTGTCTTGTCTATTGTCTTACCTCATGTCTTTTCTATTGTCGCGTCTTTTGTCGTGTCTATAGTCTTGTCTATGTCTTGTCTATTGTCTTGTCTATTGTCTTGTCTATTGTCTTGTCTATTGTCTTGTCTATTGTCTTGTCTATTGTCTTGTCTATTGTCTTGTCTATTGTCTTGTCTATTGTCTTGTCTATTGTCTT
>SDVV010013393.1:0-15122 GCA_016164225.1 Gammarus roeselii | reverse complement strand
GGTTGGAAGGCAGCCTTAATGGGGTCCATCTCCACCGGAGGTTGGAAGGCAGCCTTAATGGGGTCCATCTCCACCGGCGGTTGGAAGGCAGCCTTAATGGGGTCCATCTCCACCGGAGGTTGGAAGGCAGCCTTAATGAGGTCCATCTCCACCGGAGGTTGGAAGGCAGCCTTAATGGGGTCCATTTCCACCGGAGGTTGGAAGGCAGCCTTAATGGGGTCCATCTCCACCGGAGGTTGGAAGGCAGCCTTAATGGGGTCCATTTCCACCGGAGGTTGGAAGGCAGCCTTATCATCTCCACCGGAGGTTGGAAGGTAGCCCTAATGGGGTCGATCCCCACCGGAGGCTGAAAGGCAGCCCTAATGGAGTCCATCTCCACCGGAGGTTGGAAGGCAGCCTCAGTGGGGAGCAATCTCAACCGGAGGTTGGAAGACAGCCTTAATGGAGTCCATCTCCACCGGAGGATGGAAGGCAGCCTCAATGTGGTCCATCTCCACCGGAGGTTGGAAGGCAGCTTTAATGGGGTCCATCTCCACCGGAGGTTGGAAGGCAGCCTTAGTGGGGCGCAATCTCCACCGGAGGTTGAAAGGCAGCCTTGATCGGGCCCATCTCCACCGGAGGTTGGAAGGCAGCCTTATCATCTCCACCGGAGCTTGTTAGGCAGCCTTAATGAGGTCGATCCCCACCGGAGGCTGGAAGGCAGCCCTAATGGGCGAAATCTTCACCGGAGTTTGGAAGGCAGCCTTAGTGGGCGTGAAGTTCATCGATTCTGGTTTGTTCGCACTCCTTCATGCACGTGAGGAAACAACAACTTTATCAAAGCTAAAGTTTTGAGTTTGCCTCCTCTTCCCTCGTTTTTTTATCTTATATAACGTAAATTACGGATTTATATGCAGTTCTTCAAATACCCAGTGCTTCTGCCAGAGCTATGGATGGCCGATAGTTGGACCTCCTTCTTGGTGTCGGATGATGGCTTTGCACACCTATATGCCTTACCTGTGTCACCAAGTTACAGTTATTTTAACATAATAAATATGGGTCAAGCTAACATTCAGTTTCAGGTCCCGGCCCAGTACACATAATGAGCCAACTTGAGCTAAATATGCGGTTCTCTATAAAGGACAATTATCATTTGCCGCGGAACTATCAAGAGCCCGACCTGAAGAGTGGAAGATCAAGAAGGACAATGAAAACGTCAACCGAATGAGCTTTTTCATTCTAGATGCGAATGGAGTGACCAGGAATAATGTTTACGAAATGGTTGATAAGCGTTAGGAAATCGACACCACGCATAACTTCGCGTATAGAGTTGTCGAAGAATGGAACAAACTTACAAGGGATGTTGTGAGCTGCACAACAATAGAGACAGCTCACAAGTTATACCAGAATCGACGCTAATTAGCTTCGGTGTGCGGTACGTTTTAAAAAGTGTACGGCGTCAGTGCCAGCATATGAGTTTAAAAAAGTGTATGGAATGGACACCAGTGTGGTTGAAATAGTGGTCGGTATTTGCCCTTGCACAGTAAAAATAGTACCCGGCATTACTACCGATTGCTGCAAAAACGTGTCCAGCAATGACACCCTTCACCACTTGTTTAATGAGGAATTGAAATTTAGGCAATCTGAAATCAACATCGTGGGTCAGTGGCTTTCTTTTCTGGTGCTTAGGTTTCGAGTATCATCGTCAAATTCCAGTTCCTACTACAACCTTTCCCTTTCATGACCCTTTGCTACAATTTCACTCCTAATTTGGAGGGTGAGTGGGAAAGTACTCTATCTCCGCCCACAAAACAGCCGTTTCCCCGTCGAGGCTCGAACTTACACTATGTCCTGCAGTCAAGTTCGACATCCACCCGGCCACGATGGCTCCATAATATCAACTTGAATACTTTGTCGATTTTTGTGTTATGGGCCGCATGCGGTATCGAGAGACTCGTATCTAATATGGAAACACTGTAAAGAAGTAATGCACGGTAAGGTGTGCACGTCACAGAACAAAAACAATAGGGTAAGTCGGCGAAATTAAAACTATGAATCTCCTTTCTACCTCAGAGTCGGCATTTGTCAAGGAGCAGGTGTTGAGCTCACACACAGGTAGTCGGCATTTGCCAAGCAGCAGGTGTTGAGCTCACAACACAGGTAGCAGCAGGTGTTGAGCTCACAACACAGGTAGTCGGTATTTGTCAAGCAGCAGGTGTTGAGCTCACAACACAGGATGTCGGCATTTATCAAGCAGCAGGTGTTGAGATCACAACGCAGGTAGCAGGTGTTGAGCTCACAACACAGGTAGCAGGTGTTGAGCTCACAACACAGGTAGTCGGCATTTGTCAAGCAGCAGGTGTTAAGCTCACAACACAGGTAGCAGGTGTTGAGCTCACAGCACAGGTAGTCGGCATTTGTCAGGCAGCAGGTGTTGAGCTCACAACACAGGTAGTCGGCATTTGTCAAGCAGCAGGTGTTGAGCTCACAACACAGGTAGTCAACATTTGTCAAGCAGCAGGTGTTGAGATCACAACACAGGTAGCAGGTGTTGAGCTCACTACACAGGTCGCAGGTGTTGAGCTCACAACATAGGTAACAGGTGTTGAGCTCACAACACAGGTAGCAGGTGTTGAACTCACAACACAGGTAGTCGGCATTTGTCAAGCAGCAGGTGTTGAGCTCACAACCCAGGTAGTCGGCATTTGTCAAGCAGCAGATGTTGAGCTCACAATACAGGTAGTCAGCATTTGTCAAGCAGCAGGTTTTGAGCTCACAACACAGGTAATCGGAATTTGTCAAGAGCTCACAACACAGGTAGCAGCTGTTGAGCTAACAACACAGGTAGCAGGTGTTGAGCTCACAACACAGGTAACAGGTGTTGAGCTCACAACACAGGTAGTCGGCATTTGTCGAGCAGCAGGTGTTGAGCTCCCAACACAGGTAGTCAGCATTTGTCAAGCAGCAGGTGTTGAGCTCACAACACAGGTAGTCGGCCTTTGTCAAGCAGCAGGTGTTGAGCTCACAACACAGGTAGTCGACATTTGTCAAGCAGCAGGTGTTGAGATCACAACACAGGTAGCAGGTGTTGAGCTCACTACACAGGTCGCAGGTGTTAAGCTCACAGCATAGGTAACCGGTGTTGAGCTCACAACACAGGTAGCAGGTGTTGAAATCACAACACAGGTAATCGGCATTTGTCAAGCAGCAGGTGTTGAACTCACAACCCAGGTAGTCGGCATTTGTCAAGCAGCAGATGTTGAGCTCACAATACAGGTAGTCAGCATTTGTCAAGCAGCAGGTTTTGAGCTCACAACACAGGTAGTCGACATTTGTCAAGCAGCAGGTGTTGAGATCACAACACAGGTAGCAGGTGTTGAGCTCACAACACAGGTCGCAAGTGTTGAGCTCACAACATAGGTAACAGGTGTTGAGCTCACAACACAGGTAGCAGGCGTTGAAATCACAACACAGGTAGTCGGCATTTGTCAAGCAGCAGGTGTTGAGCTCACAACACAGGTAGCAGGTGTTGAGCTCACAACACCGGTAGTCGGCATTTGTCAAGCAGCAGGTGTTGAGCTCACAACACAGGTAGTCGGCATTTTTCAAGCAGCAGGTGTTGAGCTCACAACACAGGTAGTCGACATTTGTAAAGCAGCAGGTGTTGAAATCACAGCACAGGTAGCAGGTGTTGAGCTCACAACACAGGTAGCAGGTGTTGAGCTCACAATACAGGTAACAGGTGTTGAACTCACAACACAGGTAGCAGGTGTTGAGCTCACAACACAGGTAGTCGGCATTTGTCAAGCAGCAGGTGTTGAGCTCACAACACAGGTAGCAGCTGTTGAGCTAACAACACAGGTAGCAGGTGTTGAGCTCACAACACAGGTAGCAGGTGTTGAGCTCACAACACAGGTAGTCGGCATTTGTCGAGCAGCAGGTGTTGAGCTCCCAACACAGGTAGCCAGCATTTGTCAAGCAGCAGGTGTTGAGCTCACAACACAGGTAGCAGCAGGTGTTGAGATCACAACACAGGTAGTCGGCATTTGTCAAGCAGCAGGTGTTGAGCTCACAACACAGGTAGCAGCAGGTGTTGACCTCACAACACAGATGGTCGGCATTTGTCAAGCAGCACGTGTTGAGCTCCCAACACAGATAGTCAGCATTTGTCAAGCAGCAGGTGTTGAGCTCACAACACAGGTAGCAGCAGGTGTTGAGCTCACAACATAGGTAGTCGGCATTTGTCAAGCAGCAGGTGTTGAGCTCACAACACAGGTAGCAGCAGGTGTTGAGCTCACAACACAGGGAGTCGTCTTTTGTCAAGCAGCAGGTGATGAGCTCACAACACAGGTAGCAGCATGTGTTGAGCTCAAAACATAGGAAGGTTGAAAAATAATGTAATTCTCACACCATGTAACTCTTTTAATAACGGGATTTGAGCGTTGAACTTAGGTACTCACGATACCTCGTTCAAGGCTGGAGTGTTGGCATCAATTAATGTATAAACTAATATAAGTCAAGAGGAACAGGTTGACAGTAACCTGTGTGGACGGCAAATACTGTACTATCCACATTAAAACTCACCGTAACAAGAATGTATTGTCTATGGACAATTTTCATTTACAAGCATATTGTACATTTCTACCTAAAAAATAATATATCATCATCTTCCCTGGAATTTCAGGTCATTACTTTTACTTTTACTTTTTAATATAATTTATGGACATGCACCACCTTGCACATCAATTGGTAACAATAAATGTCATGAAAATTGGGTTTGGCATATGCATAGTTTATCGATTAGCAAACTGGAAATGTTCGGTGAGAAGAAAGGGAAGCCGAAAACAACATTTAAAAATGAAAAAAATATTAGCGTTGCAATAACACATCAAAACAACTTTTTGTGTTTGGATATTTGGATATAAACAAACTTTTCGGTTTTATTTCTTTGTCATAGTTTTGATTGATGCACACACTGTACTCGTGTCCTGCGTACACTCTCAGCAAACAATGAAGGTCAGCTTTGTTGTAACGAAGTTACAGCAAGTCCTTAGGATCTCTCCATGAGAGCATTTTGATGCAGCACACACAAATAAAATGTCATGTAGACAGGATTCGAGGCCATGCCGGTGAAAAACTGAACAAGAACGCTGTACATTGCCCTCTGAATACGTAAAAGATTGTTACACAGCAGCCAGACTCCACTACATCATTGAAGAAGATATCAAGGACAAAATATGCAAACATCAAACATGAATTCTGCACTTCCTCGAAGCTAGAAATGTGATCACAACATTACAATGCTTAGTTCAGACTTTAGGTCTTTCGTAGTTATAATGTATGAACTGTAAATGCTCGAAGGCATTTGCTGCGCGACTAAGATATGCGTGAACATGAGTTTACACAACTCTAAGAAACCACATTTTGCTCTTATATAGTCTACGTAATTCTTATACATGTAAAAAATGCAAGTTGAACTGTCGTACAGGAAATTTGATTGTTTTTATAGATTGCACGAAGTAAAGGTGTATATACGAGTACCACACTTACCACACCACGTTCTATATGCTATACAGACCTCAAATATTAATCGGCATAGTAAATACACAGAGAGGCTAGAATACTGAATGTATCATCAATACCTGACGAAGAGTAACAGAGAGCATTATACAGATGAACGTAAACAAATGAGGTTCCTTTGCACATTAAACATTCCAATGAGGATATGAAAAGAGCATCTACAATACTATTGGGCATTTCAACGAGTATCGGTGTTTAAACAATTTTTAGGGATCTACACGAGCTTAACAAGGTATCAGTGTTCAGTCAACAAGTGGATACGATGAGGTATCGTCAGACGGAGCACCTACTCTAAACACAATGCCTTGCTCGTACAATATTAGCACCAAAAAAGTACTATTACAGTACAGCAATATTAATAAAATGTACTATTACAGTGCTGAAATTGGTAACGTACAATTCAAATACCGATTCAGACGAAAGGCCAAATCGCCCATAAGGGAGATGACCCCCACACTCCTATCATGCACTCACACACATACCAAAACTTATCACTGCTGCACTGAAGGGGCGGCGGTAGTGGTACCAAAACATTGTTACCGATTCATGCTCCAGATATATCGTGTTCATTACTGACTATACAGATATTTGGTGCCAGAAGGACATTGACTCATGCGCTATAGAAGTCTTGTCTATAACGTTGTTTTACAAATGAATAAACTTTCTTTTACTACTCATCACGCAGTAGTTAACATGTTCATCAATTATTGTTTTTATTTTCTATGGCTCTATGTAGATGCAAACTGGGTTAGACACGGTAAACGGTGCAAATGTAAAAAATCTAAAATTACTACAGCTTTTTCCGTATGTTGGATATTAAATTGAAACAAACTCATTCAAAATGAAAGACTTCCAATCCAATTTTCCCATTCAGTTATACTTCGAAAGGACTCAATACGACGGCCAAAACACGTCACGACTTTGCCGAGCATTTCATTGTTGATCGAGGCGATGACTTCCCTCACCTTTTTCTTGAGTTTATCAGGAGATGCAGGCTTTGATCAAAATACATGGTACTTTACGTAACCCCAGAGGAAGTGATTGTGTGGAGGAATGTCAGGCGATCTTGGTGGCCAAAGGAATTCATTCTTATGTGAAATGAATTTGTTATAAAATTGTGCGGTCTACCAGATCATAGCATCTCATAATGTGTACAGTCAGCTCTTCTATGGAGATGCTGGAACTGGCAAAGCAGTTACAATTACAATAATGAAGTACATTGAAACGATTAAAAGTATTTTTGGATATAGGAGGGCATTAGGTGGTTCCAGCCATATGGAGCCACGACGTACACATCGAAAAATGTCACGGATTGGTCGACCAAGCTAATTTTTGACACATTAACTTCACAGAGTAAGTTTTATTGGCCACCAAGATCGCCTGGTCTTCCTTCGTTGGACTACTTCCTCTGAGGTTACGTCAATGAGCATACCGTGAGGGAAGTCATCGCATCGGCCAACGGTGACATATTCGGAAAGTCGTCGCGAGTTTTGGCCGCCGTATCGAGAAGTGTATTGCAGGTAACGGCGGTCATTGTAAAGAATAACTTTATGGGAATAGAACTGAAAATATTTTCATTTCGAATGAGCATTGTTTAAATTTTCAATCTGTTGTAGGAAAATATTTGTAGCAAATTTGAAAATGATACATTTTTGCCGCCCACCCTGTGTTCATACTCCATGGTTGACATGCTATGTTATGTAAATTAATTGCCAACTGGAATCATATTTGGTTGATACCGTATCTGTTACTCGATCTACATTTATCTTAGAATATTTAACCAAGCTTCATTGGGAGATAAGACCGAAGATTTGATCGGAGTTGCCAGGCTGGCAGAGGTATACGTTTTGTCGATCGTGCCTATACATTTGTCATGATATATGATAGATTTACATAAATATAAGTACGTATCACAGTTCCTTTGTTTGTACGTATTTCATAGCTCAAATATTATAGAAGGTATCCAAAATTCAATAAAAGTATTTATCATCTGCATTAACTAATTAAATTCACACCATTTAGAAGTCGTCAAATTCAACTTGTGTTTCTCGGTTATTAATATATCAAAGACGTTGTTTTAGTTCATTCGATCGACTGCTGTTAATGCATCGTAAGCCTTTCATTAATTGAAGGTCAATGTGAACCGTTAGCAGTTCCTCGACACAATTATATCGCATTGTGCTTCAATCCCTGGGTAGTTGACCATCTTGATTAAGCGCGTTACCTTATCTTGAGTATACTCAACAGGAACCAGTCGAGCAGTCTACGTCATGGAATCGCCTTCTCTATCCGTGCCTTTCTGCTTCGCGTTACCACTCTTCTGCTCGAGCACCTTCATGAGGAGGCTCTCGATGTTCTTCTGTGACTGTGTCACCGTTTCTGTGAGGTTGTCAAACCTCGTACTGAGGGCTGCCACCTCCTGAAGAGCCCTTGCTGCTGAGTCCGCTGCAGAGTGTTGCCGGTGCAAGGTGCTCTTAGAAGATTTTAGACGGAGAGTGGCGGAGGTGGGGCGGCTTGGGTAGTGGAGCTCCCCATCCCAGCCTCCTCCTAGCTGGGGGGCGAGGTTCTGAGGAAATAACGAGAAAAAATTAGAAGAGGGTGACAAGCAGGAACATGGAATCAATCGTGTCTCTCAAGAATCCTTCTATCTACAGCCAGGTTCAAAGGGAAGCAGGAGGGAGTAGAGGGAGGCATGTAGAGATAGAGGAAGAAGCTGGATGAAGAAATGAATCTTGCTCGAGAAGAACCATCTCCTCTGAAAGGTGAGACTCTAAGGGTAGCAGAAGGGAGGTTCTGAGGGGGGCAACAGAGTAGAAAATATATGATGGATGGAGACAAGCCGGAACAAGTATTGTGAAGCTCGCCCCTCATGAGCTTTCGAACTGAAGAGGCTGGTGTGGGGAAAAAATAAATTGAGAAAGGGGATGAGGTGGGAAGAGAAAACAGGGCCAGGCATTGAGATAGGAATTAAAACAGGACCAGGCATTGAGATATGAATTAAAACAGGGCCAGGCAGTGAGATAGGAATTAAAACAGGGCCAGGCATTGAAATAGGAACTTCGTTTTATTTTCCAGTTGAGATGCAAAAATTTGTACATGAAAAACGCCAAGCTTAGTGTGAATAAACTGATAAAGTTCCCGAAACTCATGCCATTCAAAACTCACCCAATCTGCAACATCGCATACTGTGGTTATGGTTACGATCGGGGGTTGTATTCATTGACACATAATTATGAATAAAAATCTTCAAGTTCGACCCTAAAATCTCGTTTTGCCGAAGAACAACACATTTGATCATAGTACCGTTGAATAATTTTTCTACCTCATATCGTTTCTATATGACACGTAACAGATTGAAGTTACACATAAATAGGTACGTCATCGATGGTAGCTCACCGTCGATGGGGTTTTTGGCTTCCTCATGGAGAGTGCGGAAGAGGGCAAGGTCCTAGCTGTGTGGACGAGCTGTAACCAGGGCAGGGATAAAATTAAAAAATATTCAAAAGCGTGGTTTTGGGCTCCTGAGCTTCATATAACTTCAAATCTATCAATCTGATACCTCAGAAATTGGGCTTTGCCTCGCCCCATTGGAACCCCCTTCATATTAGCAGTACTTGAAAATGGGATCCAATAGTGGAGAATGTGTTGTTTGGATGCATTGCTCTGTTCATTTAACAAGGAAATTCTCATGGCGTTGCCACGATCTTGCATGTTGATCATGATTACATTATTGAAAAATAGTTCAGGAAAATAAATAGGACCTAGTTTGTAAATCATCTTGAAATATATGAACGAGTGTCACTAAATGTGTCCAACCATTCACCTTGTGCCTAAGCCGACCCCTCTCCATCTCCATGTCATCTCCGGAGAGCTCTTCTCTCAATTCGTTTTCATCCCCGGTTTTACCGTCTTCTTTGGAGGCCTCTAAAACCTTTTTCTTCGAGGCCAACTTAACCGTAGAGAATCTCCCGCTCTTTGGAACAGATCTCAGTTCATTGTCCACTGGATCTGAAATAATCCGCGATATTGTCACGCTTTGACTTGACCTGGCCTTACTCTTTCTTTTGGTCATGGTCTTCACAAGAACCTTTCCTGGATTTTTCTGCTCGTTCTCATCTTCTTCGTGGGAAGATGAGGAGCCTTTAGTGTCTTGATTTTGGCCTGTAAATATATTAGCTAGGCCATCCATCTCAGCCTCGTTGTCCCCTGCTGGACCATTGATTGGGCTGGGCCTTCTGCTGGAATCTTTGGAGCTGTGAATCCTTTCGATCATATCTTCATCTATTTCCAGGATATTCGTTGTCCATTCAAGATCTTCCTCGCTGACCATAGCAAAATATTTGAGATGCGTGGTTAGGCTCGATGATTGGATTGATGCAACACGAATGAGGAATAGTTAAGTAATATAGTGTAAAGTACGCTATACATCACATCGTTATACAGATACAGACACAAGCCAACATTCCCAGGAACGGTATCGAATGACCGACGTAATGACGTGCATCTCACAATCCTGGCGTACACTCAGACAAATTCCAAATCGTTGCCCTCTAGCCGCAAAAGAGCTCGGCCATAAGCCAGGAACACAAACTTTGGGTCAGAATCGAGATCAGGGATCAATGTTAGCAGCAGGGCTCGACAGTATTTACTGATTTACCAATGCTGCGTCATAGCAGACGACTCTCCGACACCCACGTCCATCCCGTTTCTCAACGAAGAACCTAAGGCGAGCAAGCGCATCAGGGTCGCGTCAACACTCATCTATCCACAAACATTCTCCACTCACGCTATCTATTGCACGCTGTCTCACTCCCACCACACTAATGTATCTCTTTCCCAATGCCTGCTCCACGCCATGCATCCACTCCTCGGGATTCCTCTAAGTGATGCTGGTAAGAGAGTAATACAGTTACAATACGAATTACTGATATTTTTATATTACTGGTTTTCAAAAAGTATGTGAGGGACCTGTTACTCTACTCATTTGCATTACTTCCAATATAAACTCAAACATGAGTATGAATACTGTGTTGAGATACTGTGTTGAGGAGATACTGTGTTGAGGAGATTCGGTTGTAATCCTACAGTTGGTAACATGGGACACCAGAAATTAAATTAGTCCAAATATATTAATGAATGTAAATTGACTCACATTGCTCGCAACTCCTGCTCTTGTTCGACGTATTTGGCAATGGTGTCGATTCTGGAAGAAAACAACAGGCATCACAACAGTTAAAGTCCACCTCCGAATATACAGCTTGCGTCAAAGTCTGCGGCATATTATGGTTCGATGTAATACAAATAATTTTCCTTGCAAACAATTCTTCATATCAAAATTTCAAGATGCAAGT
The DNA here is from genome assembly GCA_016164225.1 of Gammarus roeselii. Lineage (NCBI taxonomy): Eukaryota > Metazoa > Arthropoda > Malacostraca > Amphipoda > Gammaridae > Gammarus > Gammarus roeselii. The sequence goes on along the minus strand of SDVV010013393.1, from coordinate 4,212 downwards.
AATAATATATAGAGAAAATACCATTTACTCCCAGTCAATGTCGAGCTGCAAATTTGAACTTTGTAACATCAATTCCAAGCCCAAAACAATCTGCAAAATACATGATCGCTGTTAATTGCTACCAATATGACCACTGTAGTGCAGAACATGACACGACACCACATCAGCGCCGTACGCAAAACGAGTGGCGAAGTTAAGAACTAAGCTACTGCATAGGCTTACCGATTCACGGCCTCGTCTACGCGACGAGGTGACGATTTTTAGTTTGATCATATTTTCAGGGCCTCAATTACCCCTTCCCATTGAAGTTCCCAAATCAATGGCGCTTAGTTGGCACGGAAAGAGGCATTTATACGCAATTCAACTCAGGACTGCGTTCTCTGGAACACTTGTAAGTGTATTCTGATCACTCATGCATTGGAAGTGATGGTATGAAAGAAGGGAGCGGTCTATACAATTGAGAGTGATTGTATGAAAGAAGGAAACGGTTGAAACAATTAAAAGTGATGGTATGAAAGAAGGGAGCGGTCCATACAATTGAGAGTGATTGAATGAACGAAGGGAGCGGTCGATACCATTGAGAGTGATTGTATGAAAGAAGGGAGCGGTCGATACCATTGAGAGTGATTGTATGAACGAAGGGAGCGGTCGATACCATTGAGAGTGATTGTATGAAAGAAGGGAGCGGTCGATACCATTGAGAGTGATTGTATAAACGAAGGGAGCGGTCGATACCATTGAGAGTGATTGCATGAAAGAAGGGAGCGGTCCATACGATTGAGAGTGATTGTATGAAAGAAGGAAACGGTTGAAACAATTAAAAGTGATTGTATGAAAGAAGGGAGCGGTCGATACCATTGAGAGTGATTGTATGAACGAAGGGAGCGGTCGATACAATTGAAAGTGATTGCATGAAAGAAGGGAGCAGTCAATACAATTGAGAGTGATTGTATGAAAGAAGGAACCGGTCGAAACAATTGATAAGACTGATGAGGGCTGTAATGAATAGTTGTTATGGAAGAATTAATGATCCTGTTGATACAAATAAATAATAGATACCTGTTGATAGAAGTGTTTAATAGAGAACAATTGATACAACTGCAAAGAACAACAGCGCAATGCTGGCTAGCTTACTTTTCCGTGATGCGGGCCACCTTCTGGTCCATTGCGGCGTTTTGTGCCTGCTGAAGTTTGGCGAGGAAGGACGTTACAGCCTCCCTCTCGAAGATACGCAGCGTGATGAGGGTGTCGCTCATGTAGTCGTCCACTATAAAGGATACGTGAGGATAATACTCCTAACGTTCTTAATAATTCTTCCAACAGGGAATAGTCTGAGGTGCAGATTTTGAAAGAAAGTTTGTAGGAGTTTAATTTAATGAATTTTCAAACAATCAATTCAAGTTCACATGGGTTGACTTGCATTATTTGTAGCTAAGCGAAGCAGTGAATGAAATCTGCCACATGAATTAATAATTACCTACTTGAAATGTTTTTCGACTAATTGTAAATCGACACTGTTGATTATATTCCTGCAAATTTTATTTCATCAGCAACGAATCGACACAAGAATGGATGCGAAAAATATCAATATAGTTGATTTGAGACGTCAAAGTTGACTAACGTGTTGGACGATGACTAAAAGCAGTCGTAACCATATTAGCGTAACTCACAATTTTCTCTTTTAACTCGCAAGTACTTCTTCCAGAACCACTTGGAGAGTCGGTAGAAATGTTCCACAATGACGAAGGGGGGCACCAAGCCAGGCTTTGCGTCGAACTCTCTGATCAGGCGGTAGCGCTCAAACTTCCAGATCTCCATGCTGTTCTCGTGTACCTCATCGAACACGTAGCTGGAGCAGGAAGAATATCAACATACGTAATGCGTGTCGAGAACAGCTACAGCTACGTGCAAAAAACAACTACAGATACGTGTCGAGACCAGCTACAGATACGCGTCAAAAACCACTACAGATACGGGTCGAGAACATCCCGTTCTCGACCCGTGCTCCCTGTTGAATTCAGCTGCAGCTACGTGTAGAGAACAGATGAAGCTCGGTGACCGAGTGGGTAGAGCGTCGGCCTCTTCTAACGAAAGATTTCCGTCGGGAGTTGGAGGTTGTAGGTTCGACCCTACCTTACCCCGAGTGAGACATTCTGACCGGTCTCTTGAATAGTCAAACGTCAGCCCATAAGCGCCTGGGTAAAAAAGACTATCAGGTGGCTGCTACGCTGTAACCCGTCACATAAGGAAAAAATATCCGAAATGTGTCGAGAACAACTACAGCTACTAGTCGGGAACAGCTACAGATACGTGTCGAGAACAGCTACTTGTTGGGAACAGCTACAGCTATACGTGTCGAGAACACTTACAGCTACTTGTCGGGAACAGCTACAGCTACGTGTCGATAACAGCTACAGCTACGTGTCGAGAACAGCTACAGATACATGTCGGGAGCAGCTACAGCTACGTGTCCAGAACAGCTACAGCTACGTGTCGAGAACAGCTACAGATACATGTCGGGAACAGCTACAGCTACGTGTCCAGAACAGCTACAGCTACGTGTCGAGAACAGCTACAGATACATGTCGGGAACAGCTACAGCTACGTGTCCAGAACAGCTACAGCTACGTGTCCAGAACAGCTACAGCTACGTGTCAAGAACAGCTACGTGTCGAGAACAGCTACAGCTATGTGTTGAGAGCAGTTACTGTTACGTGTCAAGAACAGCTACGTGACGAGATCACTAACGTGTTGAGAACAGCTAAGTGTCGTGAAGTGCTTCGAGTCATGAACAGCTACGGGTCAAGAATAGCTACGTGTCGTGAACAGCGACGTGTTGAGGTCAGCTACGTGTCGCTAACAGTTACGTGTAGACAGAGCAGCTACGTGTCGCTAACAGTTACGTGTAGACAGAGCAGCTAGGTGTCGTTAACAGTTACGTGTAGACATATCAACTACATGTCGTTTACAGTTACGTGTAGACAGAGCAGCTACGTCTCGTGAACAGCTACGAGTCAAGAATAGCAACATGTCGTGAACAGCTACGTGTCGAGGTCAGTTACGTGTTGAGAAAAGCTACGTATCGAGATCAGCTACGTGTTGATAACAGTTACGTGTAGACAGAGCAGCTACGTGTCGTTAACAGTTACGTGTAGACAGAGCAGCTACGTGTCGTTAACAGTTACGTGTAGACAGAGCAGCTACCTGTCGTTAACAGTTACGTGTAGACAGAGCAGCTACGTGTCGTTAACAATTACGTGTAGACAGTCGTTAACATTTACGTGTAGACAGAGCAGCTACGTGTCGTTAACAGCTACGTGTAGACAGAACAGCTACGTGTCGTTAACAGTTACGTGTAGACAGAGCAGCTACGTGTCGAGAACAGTTACGTGTAGACAGAGCAGCTACGTGTCGTTAACAGTTACGTGTACAGTCGTTAACAGTTACGTGTAGACAGAGCAGCAACGTGTTGAGAACAGTTACGTGTAGACAGAGGAGCTACGTGTCGTTAACAGTTACGTGTAGACAGAGCAGCTACGTATCGAGAACAGTTACGTGTAGACAGAGCAGCTACGTGCCGAGAGCAGTTACGTGTAGACAGAGCAGCTACGTGTCGTTAAAAGTTACGTGTAAACAGAGCAGCTACGTGTCAAGAATAGTTACGTGTAGACAGAGGAGCTACGTGTCGTTAACAGTTACGTGTAGACAAAGCAGCTACGTGTCGAGAACAGTTACGTGTAGACAGAGCAGCTACGTGTCGTTAACAGTTACGTGTAGACAGAGCAGCTTCGTGTCGAGAACAGTTACGTGTAGACAGAGCAGCTACGTGTCGAGAACAGTTACGTGTAGACAGAGCAGCTACGTGTCGTTAACAGTTACGTGTAGACAGAGTAGCTACGTGTCGTTAACAGTTACGTGTAGACAGAGCAGCTGCGTGTCGTTAATAGTTACGTGTAGATAGAGCAGCAACGTGTTGAGAACAGTTACGTGTAGACAGAGGAGCACGTGTCGTTAACAGTTACGTGTAGACAGAGCAGCTACGTATCGAGAACAGTTACGTGTAGACAGAGCAGCTACGTGTCGAGAGCAGTTACGTGTAAACAGAGCAGCTACGTGTCGAGAGCAGTTACGTGTAGACAGAGCAGCTACGTGTCGAGAGCAGTTACGTGTAGACAGAGCAGCTACATGTCGAGAGCAGTTACGTGTAGACAG
>SDVV010013392.1:0-15124 GCA_016164225.1 Gammarus roeselii | reverse complement strand
ATATCAATACAATACATGCGAGCTGACAAAGGTTAGACGTCAGACAACAGCCCCTCGTCACGTATCGCATTGAGACCTAAATAGAGAGGATAATACATCTGGCGGTGTATAGCACCTATCTTGTCCACGATGACGTACAGTGTTGAATAAATTCATGAGGGGGTTCATGTATATCAAAACCATACATAATCATCACACTTGTATAAAAAATCGGTTATGTTAGCTTAGATTGACTGAATCTGTTAATCTAGTTTGTCGTGAATTAGATCTATTGGAACCGTGGTGCTGATCGTATCGTAACAATTTTGTCCTAACAAATGTCGTATATTGTTTAACATAAATCGATACATTGTATAGCCTAAGAGTGATTTTTTCTTCTAGATTTTGTTACCTGCAACCGTTACAGCATATATTTATAGCACAATTGCTACAGTTGACAACCACCTTCCTTCTATGGAAGCTTAAAATACGAACAATTTCCTATGTACGCAGCTAAACGTAGCAATAACTTTGAAATCTCTACTCTGAACTATGCAACATTGAGTACATGTTTTTGCATGAAGATGACAATGACACCGCACAGGCCTACAAAAGGGCGATTGTATGACATGGTGTCGTCATTGACAGTGTATAGTATACAAAAGTGCGTACATGTGTAAATAAGCTGTACGAAAATACAAAAATTAACGCATGAACACAAAAATTAACGAATGAACACAAGTTCTGAGCAGATATGTCACTGAGAATCTCCGGAGAGTGGACGGCTCTTTAAGTGCGGATGTGTCACAAGTACCTAAGAGAGGATTTACAATTCGTAGGATCGAAAAGTCTATAATACATAGTAATTCAGAGAGAAAATACTTAATGCAAGTTTCTTTGCCATAAATGCGATCCCTATTTCCGCAGTGCTTCTCCTGCATCTTTAGACCTTGTGGATATACTTCGCATGTTAGGGTGAAACCTGTAAGTCATTTTAAACAGCCCCCTTCAATTGCATGGAAAAGCGCTTAAAAGGCTTGCTGCAAAACTCCACCATCTCCAGCATAGTTAGCTGTACCCTAATAGTAGTGTATATAACGTCCAAAATTGCCCTCGAAAAAAGGACGTCCAAAATTGCCCTCGAAAAAAGGACGTCCAAACGTGCCCTGGAAATAAGGACGTCCAAACGTGCCCTGGAAATAAGGACGTCCAAAACAGCCCTGGAAATAAGGACGTCCAAAACGGCCCTGTGAAGGAATTAGATAGGCGATAATGTGGGTGTTCGAATATGCTTTTAGTGAAGGAATTAGATAGACAATAATTAGTGACTCCAAATATGCTTTTAGTGGAGGAATTAGATGGATGATAATTAGTGACTTCATGTATGCTTTTTGTGAAGGAATTAGATAGGCGATAATTAGTGGGTACATATATGATTTTGTGAAAGAATTTGATTGGCGATAATTAGTGACTCTATGTATGATTTGTGAAGGAAATTAGATATAGATGACTAGATCATTGAACCTTTTATCGAATGTATTGGTTAGGATGTATGTTATTTGTTAATGTGTCTGACTCAGGCGCTGTATTTCTCGGACATCGTAGTTATATGTTAAGACAAATTGATCAAGTTAGTTACTGATGATACATAGAGATACCAGGAACGCATGTTCTTTTTGTGTCGACCGATTATGCTTTTAGTGGAGGAATTATATAGACGATAATTAGGATGTATGTTGATTGTTTGTGTGTCTGACTCAGGCGCTGTATTTCTCGAACATTGTAGTTTTATGTTAAGACAAATTGATCAAGTTAGTTACTGATGATACATAGAGAAACCAGGAACGCATGTTCTCTATGAGTCGGCCGATGTATTTGTTAGGATGTGTATTATTTTTTAGTGTGTCTGACTTACTTGCTGTATTTTACGGACTTTGTAGTTATATTTTTATTTTCTTATATTCTGGTCAAGTGAATTACTTACGATACATAGAGACTGGCCGTGACGGGTGGGGAAGAGGCGACGGGTCGACCGGAGTCAGGCGGTGTCCAAACCGCAAATGACAATTAGCGATTTTTATCTCTTGATGTGTGGTCACACAATGATCTTATCTCGAGATATATGATCCTCTTGGGGAATTTCAGTTGCCTTACGATATCTTTCAGATTCCTTTCGGTATCTTATTGCTTGCATTTACGATTGCTCACGTACGGATTATATAGATGTAGGTTATTATGTCTTGTCAACGCTATATATGATTGTATTGGAATATTTCGCACGGCAGGTGAATATATTACTATGTTTATTATTGAATGACTCATTTGAATAGAAGTTTTTACTGCTCAAACCTGAATTGTTAGGATATTTGATGTAGTTATGCAAGAAATATGGGGTATTTATTAGGAGAGCTTAGCTAGTTGTGCTTTATTTGACTCATTTCAGAGGATGTCTGGTGGAGTTTTTTAGCGGTGAGATGCTTGATGTTGAATATAGGCTATGATCATTTACAGGTTATAACATGTTCATGTTGACGTGCTTTCATCATTTTAAACGAAAATGTCCTATTTCTGACGTTAGCTCTACTTTCTTTCTCAATACTGTACCCATGTGACCTCATTAGCTGGTGAATCAGATACAAGGAAATGTCTGATGTATTATACGTGACTGGAATAGGTCTAGAAATTTGTTATAGAATTGAATGGTATCGTAGTAAAAAAATAGCGTCATTCACATGATCTCAGAGTTAAATGTCAGATATTTTGGAGGAATGTATGTTTAAGAGGTGCAAGTCCACGGTGCATCTTTATGGAATTTTCGTTATTGATCCCTGCAAATGTATACTTTAACATTTAGAAAACGATTTACTGAATGGAGAGGTCCTAGACCATTTATGGTTTGGCTGCCCTTCACCTAATGAGATATAATTATCTATGATTGCTGAGGGAGCTGTATACAACTTTAATTAGCGTAATATCTATCACATTTTCAACGTAAGGCAAGAGGCGTTTTAGTGCATTTCAATGCTAGTTCAATCGAGTTAAATTTAGGATATTGCAAACAAAGATTTATTAGATATATTATTTTTATTGATAATAGATTTTGACATAAATATACATGGGATATAATTCTGCGAAAACATATCATTTTCACACCGAAAATTCGATGTGAGCATCTTCGCGAGACAAAAATAATGTCTTCGACCTCGCTCTCTTGTGTTATCTTGAGCCTTGGTACCAGTGACAGTCTGTGGGTTCTTTAGCAATGACGTATATTTATTCCTTACCTGAAGCTGTCAACTCGTCTTATCAGTGTAGGATTTATTATCTGGGTGTAGTTTTTTCTCTGATCCATTGGTGTTCGAGACTAACGCCCTTAGTACACATTCTAGATAAACGAGGATCTTTGGGAGAAGTGTATGCAATACTTGTAATCTTAACCTTGTATCCAAAACTTTGTTTATAGTCTTCAGCGACCCTTTTATAGACGGTATTTTTATTCACTATTACATGTTTGTGACATCAAATCGTTTCAGATTTTCTCCTTGCCATTATCCACATTTCCATTCATTATATACCCAATTCTGCTAGCACTCAAGCAATTGTGACATGATTCTCTCTTCTCATGCTTCATTACCAACATATTTGAAACAAAATCAGGTATACATTTGATTTTATTACAACTATGTTGAACATGCTTCATTACCAACATATTTGAAACAAAATCAGATATACATTTGATTTTATTATGCAGTTTTTCACTTCTTATACATGTCACCCTTTCATTACCCCATTTAATATTTCAGTTTCCTTCAACGTTTGTAGATTTTTCTTCACATGATATATCCTCGATATCACTGTCACTGATATCCATTCCACTGAAAGTATCCCACATTTTCCCCTTATTTTCATTATTTTCAATTTCGGCTAAGGTTTGGGTTTTTCTCCCACCATATCGATTTAGCCATTTTCACACAATCTTCATACATTCTAGCTTGAGTGTTTTTGGCACCGTACTTTCTTTTACGCTCGCGTTATTTTGAGAACTGTCTTTCTCATTATTTTTGATAGCCATGTCCGGATTATTGTGTTCTATCAACGCATCCATTGCATCCTTCGAGCTCATATTTCCTCGTTCATTTTTAAGATTATCATATTCAAGATAATGCTGTCCTTTGAGATGGCGCCAAAGCCCGAATGTGGAGCCCGATTTGCTTAATTTTATCTCCGCACTGCAAATAACACATACCCCCGTCTTTTTATTCCTGTTAAAATACTTCCACATCAAACTGGGCAGCATCTTTCTTCCCCGAAAGCGAATCGCCATCTGAAGGAGTACAGATATGAGTCCAATTTATACATACAGGATCGTTACCTTCACTATGTTGGCACATGTATGGGCTACCATATAGGCATTTACACACATTTTGTGCAAAAGGGTTGCCACACACTGCCGGATGCATTAATACAGTCCCAACTTAACCTTTCCCATAGAACAACATCCCTTGCTGTTGATACACGATATTTCATCTGCATCAGCTTCATACTATGTTATGTTAAAAGAAGTAATCATCCTATCCGATCCTAACCTATCTGATGTGATACAAAATGCCGTACATAAGTTAGGTAAGGTTAGGTTTTTGACATGTACATACGTATACAGGTCTATAGACGTACATACATACATAATTGATCGAGGAAGCGAGTGATGATAGGCCTAAAGATTTGCAGACGCATTATAATAGCAAGTTGTATGACGTGATTGGAGTCAGTGTTACGTAGACGATAAGCGGAGACGGACGGATCATCCTCAAATAGATAAAAATGGATGTTCAAGTGACAAAAATTAGTTTACGTGTTCTGGAAGAAGAAATCTCCGAAGGTGATATGAGTCGGATCGAGGATATAATGACGAGTGATGAAGATATCAGATATCTCAGAATGGGTTAAACAAGAAGCAAAAAAGTGGGAGATAACGTTCATATATGGATGAAGGAAAAAGGAAGTCGACTCTGGGTAACTGACATTGACAGGTTTCAGTCGTATGTAACAAAATTCAAGGGTAATAGGAAAGCATCTCTCGAAATTGATATGATTCGAGTAGAAAATCATCATGTTTGTAATAGAGCTGCAGTGGTGGGGAACGGTTTTTTCCTAAGAACCAAAGAAAACCTGGAACGTATGCAAGAATTCCTAATTGATGAAAAACAGAATGACATTGAATTTGAGAAGATTCGAATAATTATAGTTCAAGAAGAAGAAGAATTACATTTGTGAACTCAAGGGCACGGAACAGCTTTCGGTATTCGCAACAAAGATATGGTGGATTATATGATAGATTTTGAGAGGAAACTTAAACATCGTGATGCAGGATATGGGTGGCTGTACGAGTCATGCTGTCATCGAAAAAACGAGTCAGAAGTCATTGATGATGTCAGCAAGATCTGTAAATGATACTAATAAAAGTATGTAAATCCTAAATCAATTGTTTATAATGTCCTACAACTCAAAGGTTAAGCGATGAAATTGCATACATTGCGTTGGTCGAAGGAAACAATGAAATTGTTGAATACGTAAGGAGAATATATTTCAAGGGATGCAACGCTACCCATAAACCTATCATGGGGTAAATGCTGTATATGTGTGACAGAATGGTGAGATATAAATCAGAGTCCGATGAGAAAATATTCAGTCAATATTGGGATTCTGTTGTGGAAGGATGGGTTATAGCTCGAGTCCTCGATTGTTCGAAAGAAATGGGGTGAGGGGGCTTGTAAACTGTGCCAGAAAGAAATAAAATTGAATAAACATAAATCGACGAAACGTTGTCATTGTGAAGAGTTTGAAAAAATTATTGGAAAGAAAAAAGTCAGATCAACTGTACAAGTCATCAAAGGATGAAGTGTCAGGAGATATTGAAGAAAAAATGTGGTAGACCTAGTATGAGATGAAGTCGTCCTATTTGTATGATGATGGAGACAAATATGAATTACTTGTAATATTCAATCCATCTAAGATTGAAAAATCTGACCACTCTGGTAACATATATGAGTCGAGATTGATTGCGAAGTAGAAGTAATTAGGTGTCAAAACTGCAAAGGATAGATCAAAATGTAGAGACAAGTGGAGAAATGTATTAGGCATTGTATAAAACAATGACTGAATACCGTACATCAGATAGGTTAGGATCGGATAAGATGATTTCTTCTTTTAACATAACATAGTATGAAGCTGATGCAGATGAAATATCTTGTATCAACAGCATGATATGTTGTTCTATGGGAAAGGTTAGGTTGGGACTGTATTAATACATCCGGCAGTGTGTGGCAACCCTTATGCACAAAATGTGTGTAAATGCCTATATGGTAGCCCATACATGTGCCAGCATAGTGAAGGTTACGATCCTGTATGTATAAATTGGACTCATATCTGTACTCCTTCAGATGGCGATTCGCTCTCGGGGAAGAAAGGTGCGGCCCAGTTTGATGTGGAAGTATTTTAACAGGAGTGAAAAGACGGGGGTGTATGTTATTTGCAGTGCGGAGATAAAATTAAGCAAATCGGGCTCCTCATTCTGGCTTTGGCACCATCTCAAAGGACAGCATTATCTTGAATATGATAATCTTAAAAATGAACGAGGAAATATGAGCTCGAAGGATGCAAAGGACGCGTTGATAGAACACAATAATCCGGACTTGGCTATCAAAAATAATGAGAAAGACAGTTCTCAAAATGGCGCGAGCGTAAAAGAAAGTATGGTGCCACAAACACTCAAGCTAAGAATGTATGAAGATTGGGTGAAAATGGCTAAATCGATATGGTGGGAGAAAAACCCAAACCTTAGTCGGAATTGAAAATAATGAAAATAAGGGGAAATGTGGTATACTTTCAGTGGAATGGATATCAGTGACAGTGATATCGAGGATATGTCATGTGAAGAAAAATCTACAAACGTTGAAGGAAACCGAAATATTAAGTGGGGTAATGAAAGGGTGACAGGTATAAGAAGTAAAAAATTGCATAATAAATTCAAATGAATATCTGATTTTGTTTCAAATATGTTGGTAATGAAGCTTGTCCAACATATTTGTAATAAAATCAAATGTATACCTGATTTTAATTCAAATATGTTGGTAATGAAGCATGAGAAGAAAAAATCCTGTCACAATTGTTTGAGTGCTAGGAGAATTGGGTATATAATTAATAGAAATGTGGATAATAGCAAGGAGAAAATCTGAAACGATTTGATGTCACAAACATGTAATAGTGATTCAAAATACCGTCTATAAAAGGGTCGCTGAAGACTATAAACAAAGTTTTGGATACAAGGCTAGGATTACAAGTATTGCATACACTTCTCCCAAAGGTCTTCGTTTATCTAAAATTTGTGCTAAGGGCGTTAGTCTCGAACACCAATAGATCAGAGAAAAAACCACACCCAGATGATAAATCCTACACCGATAAGACGAGTTGACAGCTTCAGGTGAGGAATAAATATACGTCATTGATAAAGAACCCACAGACTGTCACTGGTACCAAGGATCAAGATAACACAAGAGAGCGAGGTCGAAGACATTAGTTTTGTTTCGCGTAGATGCTCACATCGAATTTTCGGAGTGAAAATGTTATGTTCTCGTAAAATGATATCCCATGTATATTTATGTTTATGTAATTATGTCAAGATCTATTATCAATAAAAATAATATATATAATAAATCTTTGTTTGCGATATCCTAAATTTAACTCGATTGAACTAGCATTGAAATGCACTAAGCGCCTCTTGCCTTACGTTGAAAATGTGATAGATATTAAGCTAATTAAAGTTGTATACAGCTCCCTCAGCAATCGTAGATAAATATATCTCATTAGGTGAAGGGTAGCCAAACCATAAATGGTCTAGAACGACTCCATTCAGTGAATCGTCTTCTAAATGTTAATGTATACATTTGCAGGGATCAATAACGAAAATTCCATAAAGATGCATAATGGACTTGCACCTCTCAAACATACATTCCTCCAAAATATCTGACATTTAACTCTGAGATCATTAGAATAACGCTATTTTTTTACTACGATACCATTCAAATCTATAACAAATTTCTAAACCTATTCCAGTCACGTATAATACTTCAGACATATCTTGCATCTGATTCACCAGCTAATGAGGTCACATGGGTACAGTATTGGGAAAAAAAAGTAGAGCTATAGTCAGAAATAGGACATTTGCGTATAAATGATGAAAGCACGTCAACATGAACATGTTATAACCTGTAAATGATCATAGCCTATATTCAACATCAAGCATCTCACCGCTAAAAAACTCCACCAAACATCCTCTGAAAATGAGTCAAATAAAGCACAACTAGCTAAGCTCTCCTAATAAATACCCCATATTTCTTGCATAACTACATCGAATATCCTAACAATTCTGGTTTGAGCAGTAAAAACTTCTATTCAAATGAGTCATTCAATAACAAACATAGTAATATATTCACCGGCCGTGCTAAATATTCCAACACAATCATATATGGCGTTGACAAGACCTAATAAACTACATCTTTATAATCCGTACGTAAGCAATCGTAAATGCAAGCAATAAGATACCGAAAGGAATCTGAAAGATATCGTAAGGCAACTGAAATTCCCCAAGAGGATCATATATCTTGAGATAAGATCATTGTGTGACCACACATCAAGAGAAAAAATCGCTAATTGTCATTTGCGGTTTGGACACCGCCTGACTCCGGTCGACCCCTCGCCTCTTCCCCACCCGTCACCACCAGTCTCTATGTATCGTAAGTAACTCACTTGAGCAGAATAGCAGAAAATAAACATATAACTACAATGTCCAAGAAATACAGCGAGTAAGTCAGACACACTAAAAAATAAAACACATCCTAACAAAAACATCGGCCGACTCATAAAGAACATGCGTTCCTGGCCTCTCTATGCATCATCAGTAACTAACTTGATCAATTTGTCTTAACATAAAACTACAATGTCCGAGAAATGCAGCGCCTGAGTCAGACACATTAACAAATAACGTACATCCTAACCAATACATTCGATAAAAGGTTCAAAGATCTAGTCATTCTATATCTAATTCCTTCACAAAATCATACATGGAGTCACTAATTATCACCTATCTAATTTCCTTCACAAATCATACATAGAGTCACTAATTATCGCCAATCTAATTCCTTCACAAAATCATATATGTTCTCACTAATTATCGCCTATCTAATTCCTTCACAAAAAGCATACATGAAGTCACTTATTATCATCTACCTAATTCCTTCACTAAAAGCATATATTGAGTCACTAATTATTGTCTATCTAATTCCTTCACTAAAAGCATATTCGTACACCCACATTACGCCTATCTAATTCCTTCACAGGGCCGTTTTGGACGTCCTTATTTCCAGGGCTGTTCTGGACGTCCATATATCCAGGGCAAGTTTGGACGTCCTTATTTCCAGGGCACGTTTGGACGTCCTTTTTCGAGGGCAATTCTGGACGTCCTTTTTTCGAGGGCAATTTTGGACGTTATATACACTACTCCTAATACCTCTTCCAGAAGTATTTCTCACCGACGCAGAGAGTTCACTATAGCTAGCTGGTCCAGTTACCAATTCATTTTTCATTCATTTTGCATTAATAAGGCTGGTCCTTTGAGGTTCGAACGACTCATAATTTTCCTCAGCTTGCTTATAGATTATGCTTATCAATGTTTCACTTCATTGTAGGAGGTAACTATATAACGTGCCTCAATCTTATTTAGGCTTATCAATGTGTTCCACTTCATTGAAGGAGGTAACTATATAACGTGCTTCAATCTTATTTAGGCTTTTCAATGTGTTTGACTTCACTGGATTTCATAGCTTACACTGTCGAATGATTTTGACAAATATAGCGATGCCAGCAGAGAAATCTGCCCATCATCAAAAATCTTGTATGGAGCTTCATTGATGGTCATAAGTGCGTCTTCGGTTAACAATTTTCACAAATAAACATAGAGACTGCCATTGATCAGTTTGTTAGATTTTAGGTAATCAATTCACTGGATAGATATAACCTTTTCTAGATTTTTTTATAGGACAGGCAGAAGACTGATCGGTCTAAAATTGGACGGTTCATTCAAGTATTACACCAGTTTTTATTATAAAGACCTCCGGAAAAGTTTCATTTGCTATAGGGGTGTTAATAACTGTGCTGAAATAGGGTAGGGTAACTATTAGTCGGTTTTTCAGATATTGTAAGGCTACACCATCTATTCTTGTAGAGTTTGTGTTCTTCAAGACAAATACAGCACGTTTTACTTCGTGTTGTGATACTTGCTTTGGTTTCCATTTGGCTCTTGCTGCTGTGTCACTATTACCACAAAAATCTTTCGGATTTGATATTTATGTTTTGTCGTTCTGTAATCTTTGATCGGCTTCCTGAGTTACTTCTTCAATAACCTGTTTCTTAACTGAGACTTGTTATCATTTAAACTGATACAGTAAGGATAAGTCAGGCTTTATTTTTTTCCACATTTAGATATCACCATTGAGATATCACCACGAAAGTCACATTCGTTTACGCTTTAGTTGTTCATGTCTCAATTCAAACCAATATGGCTGCCTTTTATTACACTGTAAACATGTGTCACAATATAACTCAAAGTTTCCATAAGTCTCTGACTCTAAACTAGTACGATGAACCATGTAAAAATTGTACACTTAAATGGATCGCTTGGTCTTCAATACAGATTGTTTTCTAGCTGTTCCACTTTTCAAAAGCTCGTTTTACACTAGGATACACATTGTAATTTCTTATAGCTATTGCATGTCTCGGTAACGCAAGTTCTGCACCCGCATCCTGCTGCATGGGGATGGCCCTCATTGTCGTAATGACGGTGCTTCTGTTATTAATCTTCTTATCGTCTTCTAGTAGTTCCATCCATGTTCTGTTGACTTTGGTATTCTAATTTGTACTTCTCATTAGTCACGATCGGAATGTCATTTAGACTACAGCGCGACGGAGCCAACCTCTGTATGGCTTGCTTTGGCCGACCGTAAACTGAGCCTTTTCTCCCGCTCAGATTCTAGAGCTGTACGAATCATTGATGATAAATATAAATATTGCACAAGCACGAATTATGCTCTTTGGCTTCTAGTGAATTGTAAGCAACATTGCGGCGGCACGAATTATGCTCATTGGCTTTTAGTGAATGGTAAGCAACATTGCGCCGGCACGAACTATACTCTTTGACTTCTAGTGAATGGTAAGCAGCATTGCGCCGGCACGAATTATGCTTTTTGGCTTCTAGTGAATGGTAAGCAACAATACGCTGGAACGAAATATGATCTTTGGCTACTAGTGAATGGTATGCAACATTGCGCCGGCACGAAATATGCTCTTTGGCTACTAATGAATGGTAAGCAACATTGCGCTGGCCCCAATTATGCTCTTTGGCTTCTAGGAATTGTAAGCAGCATTGCGCCGGCATGAATTGTGCTCTTTGGCTTTTAGGAATTGTAAGCAACATTGCGCTGGCACGAATTGTGCTCTTTGGCTCCTAGTGAATGGTAAGCAACATTGCGCCGGCCCTAATTATGTTCTTTGGCTTCCAGTGAATGGTAAGCAACATTGCGCCGGCACGAAATATGCTCTTTGGCTACTAGTGAATGGTAAGCAACATTGCGCTGGCCCCAATTATGCTCTTTGGCTTCTAGGAATTGAAAGCAACATTGCGCCGGCACGAATTATGCTCTTTGGCTTCTAGGAATTGTAAGCAACATTGCGCCGGCACGAATTATGCTCTTTGGCTTCTAGGAATTGTAAGCAACATTGCGCCGGCACGAATTATGCTCTTCGGCTTCTAGTGAATGGTAAGCATTCATGATAACGCGACGCGACCAACAGAGGAAGCTTCAATGTTTGGATTTTACAAGATCTTTGCCTTTGCCGCGTCTTTAAAACTGATCATTATAACAGAGTAAAGTTTGTACGTTAGCAAAATCAGAAGTAATACATGAAAATTAAGGTATACTAAATGCTAATGCATTACTTACTTATATACAAATTCTATGAAATGAGCATTTCGAAGGACATCTTCAATCCTATCAGAAGTAACTGGATACCGACATATAATACCTAGCTTCGCTGACAAATTCGTGTTAATAATGATACTAATGACGATAAAACTCGTACATCACTAGAAGATATAATATTATTAATTGCAATAACAAAAACAATGAAATCTTCTGTATGCAACGACAATAATAATAAAAACAATCAAAAACATCAGTATGAACGGAAATGACAATAATAATGATGATGCTTATTAGAAAATGATACCTTTAAGCGTGGTACAATTAAATTTCACAATATGAGATTATAACATTGAAGAAATGTCAAATACAACATATTACTATAAAAAAATCGGACAGTGTCTCATGCATATATAATAATGAATGCAGTTGCTCAATTGAGTCATGATGACACATTCACTCGGTACTTCATACCAAAACAGAAAGTGTACCTGTACTAACAAACTTTGTAACATGGCTTACTGGTTATGAATGTACTGCTTAGATCATGATCATTTACCGAGCTCTCAGGTCAACGTGTTATAAACTTAGGACCAGGAATAATAAAACATATGCAGGTCGCACAACAAATCCCTGCAATGCTTCAACTACACGATACTCATCAAATTCAGTTCTTTATTATGATATTTGCTCAATTGTAATGAAATGAATCCACAATTCACAATTCGTTCACTCGAGATGATTCCTGCAGTACCGATTCATCTAAAATTCTCAGTAGACAGTTTCCCTTAAATTGTTAAACTTTCGCCAGAAAGCAGATCAAATTCGTTCCTCCTCGATGGAAAAAAACAGGTCATTCAGTAGTGAGAGATGCAAGCACAGGTCATTCAGTAGTGAGAGATGCAAGAACAGGTCATTCAGTAGTGAGAGATGCAAGAACAGGTCTTTCAGTAGCGAGAGATGCAAGAACTGGTCATTCAGTAGCGAGAAATGCAAAAACAGGTCATCCAGTAGCGAGAGATGCAAGAACAGGTCATCCACTAACGAGAGATGCAAGAACAGGTCATCCACTAGCGAGAGATGCAAGAACAGGTTATCCAGTGTCGAGAGATGCAAGAACAGGTCATCCAGTAGCGAAAGATGCAGGAACAGGTCATACATGAGCGAGAGATGCAAGAACAGGTCATCCAGTAGCGAGAGATGCAAGCACACGTCATCCAAGAGCGAGAGATGCAAGAACAGGTCATCCACTAGCGAGATATGCAAGAACAGGTCATTCAGTAGCGAGAGATGCGAAAACAGGTCATCCACTTGCGAGAGATGCAATAACAGGTCATCCAGTAGCGAGAGATGCAAGAACAGGTCATCCAGTGGCGAGAGATGCAAGAACAGGTTATCCAGTAGCGAGAGATGTAAGAACAGGTCATCCAGTAGTGAGAGATGCAAGAACAGGTCATCCAGTAGCAAGAGATGCAAGCACAGGTCATCCAGTAGCGAAAGATGCAAGAACAGGTCATCCAGTAGCGAGAGATGCAAGAACAGGTCATCCTGTAGCGAGAGATGCAAGAACAAGTCATCCAGGAGCGAGAGATGCAAGCACAGGTCATCCAGTGGCGAGAGATGCAAGAACAGGTCATCCAGTAGCGAGAGAAGCAAGAACAGGTTATCCAGTAGCGAGAGATGCAAGAACAAGGTCATCCAGTGGCGAGAGATGCAAGAACAGGTCATCCTGTAGCGAAAGATGCAAGAACAAGTCATCCAGTAGTGAGAGATGCAAGCACAGGTCATCCAGTGGCGAGAAATGCAAGCACAGGTCATCCAGTAGCGAGAGATGCGAGAACAGGTCATCCTGTAGCGAGAGATGCAAGCACAGGTCATCCAGTAGCGAGAGATTCAAGAACAGGTCATCCAGTACATCCAGTAGCGAGATATGCAAGGGCAGGTCATCCAGTAGCGAGAGATGCAAGAACAGGTCATCCAGTAGCGAGAAATAGAAGAACAGGTTTTCCAGTAGCGAGAGATGCTAGCACAGGTTATCCAGTAGCGAGAGATGCAAGAACAGGTTATCCAGTAGCGAGAGATGCAGCAACAGGTCATTCAGTACCGAGAGATGCAAGAACAGGTCATCCACTTGCGAGAGATGCAAGAACAAGTCATCCAGTAGCGAGAGATGCACGAACAGGTCATCCAGTGGCGAGAGATGCAAGAACAGGTCATCCAGTAGCGAGAGATGCAAGAACAGGTCATCCAGTAGCAAGAGATGCAAAAACAGGTCATCCAGTGGCGAGAGATGCAAGAACAGGTCATCCAGTAGCGAGAGATGCAAGAACAGGTCATCCAGTAGCGAGAGATGCAAGAACAAGGTCATCCTGTTGCGAGGAATGCAAGAACAGGTCATCCAGTAGCGAGAGATGCAAGAACAGGTCATCCAGTAGCGAGAGATGCAAGAACAGGTCATCCAGTAGCGTGAGATGCAAGCACAGGTCATCCAGTAGCGAGAGATTCAAGAACAGGTCATCCAGTACATCCAGTAGCGAGATATGCAAGGACAGGTCATCCAGTAGCGAGAGATGCAAGAACAGGTCATCCAGTACATCCAGTAGCGAGATATGCAAGGACAGGTCATCCAGTAGCGAGAGATGCAAGCACAGGTCATCCAGTAGCGAGAGATGCAAGCACAGGTCATCCTGTAGCGAAAGATGCAAGAACAGGTCATCCAGTAGCGATAGATGCAAGAACAGGTCATCCAGTAGCGAGAGATGCAAGAACAGGTATCCAGAAGCGAGGGATGCAAGCACCATGCGTGCAGCAAAGAAGGACAGGTCGCGGGGATAATCCTTCATCAAATATAAGAAGAGTGATCACCAGAGCCTAACTGCAGGTGGCTGACAAACGAAGGGAAAGACACAAGGGTGTCTTTTGAGAATTACTGTGTGAGGGAAAGATGCTTGTTTTTTTCACACTTTGATGATAATTAAGTGAAAATGTATCAATTTATTTATTATTGTATCCTTCGCCTGTTGTTATATTTATACACGTTACAAAGAACTTTTGAATTAACATATATGTATTTTTTCCCCTTACGACAAATAAATATATAAATAAATATCTAT
>SDVV010013391.1:0-15124 GCA_016164225.1 Gammarus roeselii | reverse complement strand
TATGCGATGCTTTGATTGTATTGTAACATCAAAAATGGTACGTAAATTATAGAAATCATGCTATACGTTGAATGATTTTACACCGACGGAAGCTAACAGTTGAACATATGACGACTCATTATATCAGTCAATGGCTCATAAGTCACCTAACGGCTCATGGCCCCATATGACGGCTCATCCTTCACCTTACATCATTGCTAATGAAGTAACACGACGGCTCATGACGTCACATTGCGTCACATGACGGCTCACAACGTCAATGGTCTTCTCGTAAAATCAAATGAAGGTTCATGACGTCACATTGCGTCACATACCGGCTCACAACGTCAATGGACGACTCGTAAAGTCACGTGAAGGCTCATGACGTCACATTGCGTCACAAGACGGCTCACAACGTCAATGGATGACTAGTAAAGTCACATGACGGTTCATAACATAACATTATGGCTCATAGTGCAACATGACGGTTCATAGCACAACTATAAGGCTCATTTCGGCAGATAACATCACTTTATGGCTCATGACATCACAAAACTGTTCGTTCATGACATCACGAAACGGTTCTCCGCCTCACTCACCCAAGAGCTCCTCCGGCTGCACTCGGTCGGGCGCCTCGAGGGGGTTCCCGTTGTACATGCACCACTCTTCCACGTACACCGGAGGGTCTGGAAGAGGGGGGCAACAGTCATATATATGTCATGATGAGTTGAGTGCAAACAGAAACTGTATCTAGATACATTTATATAGTAGCTAGATATATTGATGCAGTTTCTAGATACATTGATACAGTATCTAGATACATTGATTCAGTATCTAGATACATTGATACAGTATCTAAATACGTTGATTCAGAATCTAGATACGTTGATTTAGTATCTAGATACGTTGATATAGTCTCTAGATACATTGATACAGTATCTAGATGCATCGACACAGTATCTAGATACATTGCTACAGCATCTAGATACAGTGATATAGAATCTAGATAAATTCGTATTGTATCTAGATACATTGGTCCACTAATTAGATACATTTATACAGTATCTAGGTTCATTGCTACCAGATCCTGTATTAAAATCCTCTGGAAAAAGAGGATCTCATTTATGCATTTTTCACAAAACTGACTGTGTACCAACATTTGCGCTGGAGCCTCCAAATCTTAAGAGTCGATTAAACAATTCTGCAGCATGAAAAATAATATAATGTAATTATTCTCAAAATAAATATGGATACCTTGCACCGGAATTAGTCAACTTGATAAAATTGGCAAAAGAAATCAAATGCAGCGTCCGAATTTTTTTTTAGTTCTTAGCATAGTTATGAGATTTATATTAAATGTGTTTATACAACAATTGATGCAAACCCAGCGAGCACACGAAAAAACACATATAACAACATTATTTTTGTATTACGACTCTGTTCTTCTACCATGGTTGGGTTGGAGTGATCTAATAACATAATAATAATAACACCATCGGTTATGTGGCTAGCGCATCGTTCAGCCCTAGCAGCTGACAAGGCCATCTCCTGCACTCAGAATATACGGTCATCTAATAACAATGAGCAATCAAGACACACATCGAGGGGTCAGATCTCCTGATTACTCCTCATGTAATAGGCGTTCATTTGTACACATCCAAGATGTTCAGTTTGAACTGTAATTGAAGTATGTAGGCAACCTAAGGCACCAAGTCTCGAGCGACTGTTGTGGGGCAGAACCGTACATCTACTGCGTTTGACGGGCACCAGGTGATATTCGAGCCGTACCCAGGCGGGACGCTGTTGACTGGCATAACCAGGGACACTCGCCTTCTTTGCAGTTTAAAACATGACAAAAGTTACCAAATGTATTGGACCGGTCTATGCTTCCCTGGGCAGTTTGGCAGATTTACCTCATCTTCCTTTAGAATTTTCGGAGTATGGGCTGAGTCATCAGTCACATTGTGAATGGTTATATATGGAGTCTGTTGCTTACGTGCAGATTGCTTCCAAAACAACTCTGGAGCCTTGTATAGTCGTTGAATAACTCTGCCACCTTGTACAAATGTTGAACAACTCAGCCACCTTGTATAGTTGCTGAACAGCTCTGCCACCTTGAATAGTTGTTGAACAACTCTACCACCTTGTATAGTCGCTGAACAGCTCTGCCACCTTGAACAGTTGTTGAACGACTCTGCCACCTTGTATAGTCGCTGAACAGCTCTGCCACCATGAACAGTTGTTGAACGACTCAGCCAACATGTATATTCGCTGAACAGCTCTGCCACCTTGAACAGTTGTTGAACGACTCTGCCACCTTGTACAGTTGTTGAAGAATGCCACTGCAGCTCTGTATTCCTGTACAGTTCTGAGAAGCCGGTTGAGAGTTTGTCATCTTTGTCAAGGCACTCGTGACTGACAGCCTGATAACGCTCCTCCCTTATCCATCATTTCCTGGCAGACTAAACTGTTCCCAAAGAGGAATACATGATGACTTAGGGCCAGCATCGACGAGGGACTGAACGCTTGTGGTACGCATTTAATAATAAATCCTATATTCACGCGATGCCTCTAATAAATCTCTCATTCACGAGATGCCGCTAATAAATCTTTTATTCACGAGATTTCTCTAAAAAATCCTTTGTTCGCAAGATGCCTCTGATAAATCCTTTATTCACGAGATGCCTCTAATAAATCCTTTATTCACGAGATGCCACGTGGCATTCTGATGTTTCACACAGTATGCCTTAAGTTTAGAATTCACATGAAACCACGTGTACAATCGAATAGAATAAGGTATTTGGGAACACGTGGGTTTGCTAGTTCCATGGATCAAGTAAGTACATTCAAGTAACCCTAAAAACAGCTTAAACAAATGAGAGACAAATTCTTTTGGATACGATCTATGTCACAAAGGCCTTCAAGTATAGGACACAAATAAAATCTACAAGTATATTCAAATATTAGACAGCAAGTTTAGCAATATGTTTTCGGACCTATTTTTAGCAACCAACAAACGCAAATTCTCGTGTGATCTTCACTGAAAATGAACGTTAGTTGTCTCCTGTTATCATTCGGAGTGATTTACCTACAAAGAGACCAGCCAAGCTTCTTCCGAGCCTGCGGAGAGTTAAATTGCTTCCAGAATATCAAAAAGGGGAGAGTGGTATAAGTTGAAATGCTGTAAGATGAAACGTTGGTTATACGAGATAAAATTGAATGTTGAACCCAAAACGTGCCAAATTCCTTTGTGCCCCATGGAAGTATAAAGAACGCCTCCATCAGCTGTGCCCCATGAAAGTATAAAGAACGCCTCCATCACCTGTCCAGGATCGTCCGAGGATTGACAGCGTATGGAGAGGCTGTGACATACTGGACCAAAATCTGAGTAGAACTTGACGAAAATTTAACGACTTAATCCATGCATGGATTGATAAACGGTAGGAATAAAGGAAAAATGAAAAATTTACACTCTGGCAATTATATACTTTATTAGTATGGAAATGTTTTCTTCAGGACTGAAAAAGCCGCAAACATGCCTCAATATATAGGAATAACTGAAACAGTTAGTCATCACGGTGTAGGAATAACTGAAACAGGTATCATCAAGGGAGTCATCAAGGTGTCACCATAAAGCCAGCTTTTACAGCGCGCGCCGCAACTGAAGTTGATTGGTTTGTGTGACGAAATAAGTAGAGCACATATAATTGTTAGGACACCTAATGGGCTGTTTGAAACAGTTGCTGTTACACCACCTAATAGGCTGTTTGAAACAGTTGCTGTTACACCACTGAATGGGATGTTTTAAACACAGAGATATTGCATCACTGAATGGGCTGTTATGAATCGAGTTGCTGTGGTGGTTCATTTAGTCGTTACTACTGGACCACTGAACAAGCTATTTAAACAGCTGCTGTTGACCCACCTAACGGACTGTTTTAAACACAGTTGTTATTACACCAGTGAGTCTTTTTAACAATGTTGCTGTGGCCGCACCTGACTCGACAATTTAACACCTTGTTGCTGTTGCACCACTAAATGGCCCCCCCATCTAGTGGTGCAACAGCAACATAGTGGCTGTAGCGACAGGGATCGATTAGGCTGATTTAAACACTTACTGTTGTACGACTGAATAGGCTATTTATCCACAGTTGCTGTTGCATCACTGAATTGGTTGTTTTTAGCTGTTACTGTTGCGCCACAGAATGGACTGTTTTCAACAGTCAATGATGCACCAACAGAAAGGGCTGCTTTCAACAGTCAATGATGCACCAACAGAAAGGGCTGTTTAAACACAGTTTTTGCTGTATTACTGAATGAGCCGTTTTAAACATAGTTGCTGTTGCACTAACCATTGAATAGACTGTTTTAATCAGTTATTGTTGCACCACAGAACGGACTGTTCAAAACAGTTACTGTGCACCACTGAATGCGCTCTCAAAACAGTTACTGTGCACCACTGAATGCGCTCACGAAACAGTTACTGTGCACCACTGAATGCGCTCTCAAAACAGTTACTGTGCACCACTGAATGCGCTCTCGAAACAGTTACTGTGCACCACTGAATGCGCTCTCGAAACAGTTACTGTGCACCACTGAATAGGCTATTTGAACACAGTTCTTGCAGCACTGACTCTCAAAGTGGCATTGGTTTTTGTAGAGTGGTATGCACTCGAGAAAACATCTTTTCACATCATGATTTCTTACGGAACAAACAGTAGTGACCGATTACTTGGTGAGGACAGTTGCCACTCCGACCAACTAATACTCTAAGATCATTTATATTCTCGTTGCACACATTCAGCTGTCAATAACCACATAGAAGTCATTCAGTCATTAACCCGAATGATTTCCATTAACCTCATAGATGCGAGTGAGGTTCACCATAGATGGATACAATCGTCGGGTGATAAACAGAATCAAAACCCCTGGCGATAGACGGAGTGAAATCCGTAACTGAACACCCGTGGCTAGGCACCCGTAGATGAAGTAGCCAAGATTGCCAAAAGGTAAAATTGGTCACATACCCCGGACCCTGGTGGGCTGGAATGATAAAAGTAAAAATGTTAGGTTGGCCTACAAGGATCAAAGGAGGGAAATGTGTCTTTAGGTTATCTCCGGAAAGGTTTTGGTAGGGTGACACGATATTTGAGGCTCAGAACAGGATCTACAGAAGCAGAAACTATGCTCGTTAATGGGCCCAATAAGGAGTAGGCGCAATTATAGCACACGTTTCTACTGGTTAATGCGAGGCGAGTTAACTAGTTCCTAGCTTGTGCAGAGCATGCTGACCAAATTCATAGTTAAATGGGGTAAGCTCGCTGCAAGTATATTACAGAAGTCCTGTTGTGCTGTTGGGAATTTGCTAAGGCGTCCCTAGCTCACTGTCAACAACTGTGCCAGAAGAACATTGACTCCAGTGAACTTGAAAACCTTGGCACAGTAATCTAATGAGTCAACAAGTGATAGATGCCGCTTGTTTGGTGTCAGTCTTTGAGTATAGAGTGCCAAAGCTATTGTAAGAAATTTAGTGAATCGTCTCGTTTTCATTTTCGTCCTTATAGACGACTGCCAACACCGGCTGGGTAGTCCTTATAGACGACTAGCAACACTGGCTGGGGGGTCCTTATAGATGACTACCAACACTGGTTGGGTAGTCCTTATAGACGACTACCAACACTGGCTGGGAAGTCCTTGTAGACGACTTCCAACACTGACTGGGTAGTTTTTATAGATGACTACCAACACTGGCTGGGTAGTCCTTATAGACGACTACCAACACTGGCTGGGTATTCCTTATAGACGACTACCAACACTGGCTGGGTAGTCCTTATAGACGACTACCAACACTGGCTGGGTAGTCCTTATAGACGACTACCAACACTGGCTGGGTAGTCCTTATAGACGACCAGCAACACTGGTTGGGTAGTCCTTATAGACGACTACCAACACTGGCTGGGTAGTCCTTATAGACAACTAGCAACACTGGCTGAGTAGTCCTCCCCGAACCACCCCAATATGATCAGCGAAATGAAAGCCCCATACCAGCCTGTGGACTTTAACTACGAACCCTTTCAGTAATTACACTTCTTATTGCTAGCTAAGCACTAGAAGGCCCTGACACTCTAATCTGTTGCAAACTAACATGCAACACGCGCGTGGACTTGAAACCGACGACTAAGTACAGCCCTCATAGTACAGCTCTCAGAGGCCGGAACTCAAGTGTTCCCGACGGCAGGGAGTTCACTCACCGTAACGGACGTGAGTCTCCTGCCGGAACACCAGCGCCCCAACAGCAGGGAGCAGCACTCACCTTTGACGGACTTGAGAAGTATCCTGTATGTACGCGCTCTGAGGGGCCGGAACACCAGCGCCCCCGACGGCAGCGAGCAGCTGTAGTCCTCTAGTGTGGTGCTGCTTTCATAGGGGGCGCCACGCATCAGGGAGTACAGGTGGCGTCCGAGCTCGGACATTAGGTGGCGCATGGCAATCCGCTCCATAATGTCCTTCGTCTGAACGTATGTAGAATTAGAATGGCCAAGGTTACTAGTGTAGAATGGGACAGAACATTAGATTGTAAATGAGTTACCGGGTTAAATATTATTAATAATGTAATATTATATATTACATTATTGCAGTAACCTGGTTTCAAAGTTAGATTAGAGTAACCTGAATATGAGATTAGATTAGAGTATTACAGTCCTCGTTTTAAAGTTTGATTACAATGACCAGAATATGAGATTAGATTAGAGTATCTGGGATTACTAGGTCATAATGTGTCATAAGATTAGATTAGAGTGACCAGGGTTTCTTCTGCAGAAAACGCCGTAAGCTTAAATTACTGTGACCCAGGGTTTCTAGTGCAGAACACGCCATAATATTACATTAGAGTGACCGCGGTTACTTGTGCAGAACACGCCATAATATAACATTAGAGTGACCGCGGTTACTTGTGCAGAACACGTCATAATATTACATCAGAGTGACCGCGGTTACTTGTGCAGAACGCGCCATAATATTACATTAGAGTGACCGCGGTCACTTGTGCAGAACACGCCATAATATTACATTAGAGTGACCGCGGTTACTTGTGCAGAACGATCTATGAGATTAGAATAGAATGACCGGAATTACTACTTAAGAAAATGCCATAAATAGATTTGAGTGACAGCGACCTCGCCTACAAGTGCAGAACGCGCCACATAATAACAGTTACTGAAGTTGCTACAGCGAAGAGCACACTAGATAAGTGTGTCAGGGGTTACTACTACGGAACGCACCATGAGGTTAGATTAGAGTGAAGGGGGTTACTATTACGGAACGCACCATGAGGTTAGATTAGAGTGAAGGGGGTTACTACTACGGAACGCACCATGAGGTTAGATTAGAGTGAAGGGGGTTACTACTACGGAACGCACCATGAGGTTAGATTAGAGTGAAGAAGGTTACTACTACGGAACGCACCATGAGGTTAGATTAGAGTGAAGGGGGTTACTATTACGGAACACACCTTGAGGTTAGACTAGAGTGAAGGGGGTTGCTACTACGGAACACACTTTGGGGTCAGATTAGAGTGACATGGGTTACTACTACGGAACGCACCTTGAGGTTAGATTAGAGTGACGGGGGTTACTACTACGGAACGCACTTTGAGGTTAGATTAGAGTGAAGGGGCTTACTACTACGGAACGTACCTTGAGGTTAGATTAAAGTGACGGGGGTTACTACTACGGAACGCACTTTGAGGTTAGATTAGAGTGAAGGGGCTTACTACTACGGAACGTACCATGAGGTTAGATTAGAGTGACAGGGGTTAATACTACGGAACGCACCATGTGGTTAGATTAGAGTAAAGGGGGTTACTACTACGGAACGCACTTTGAGGTAAGATTAGAGTGACGGGGGTTACTACCACGGAACGCACCACGAGGTAAGATTAGAGTGACGAAAGTTACTACTACGGAACGCACTTTGAGGTTAGATTAGAGTGACGGGGGTTACTACCACGGAACGCACCATGAGGTTAGATTAGAGGGACGAAAGTTACTATTACGGAACACACCTTGAGGTTAGACTAGAGTGAAGAGGGTTGCTACTACGGAACACACTTTGAGGTCAGATTAGAGTGACATGGGTTACTACTACGGAACGCACCTTGAGGTTAGATTAGAGTGACGGGGGTTACTACTACGGAACGCACTTCGAGGTTAGATTAGAGTGAAGGGGCTTACTACTACGGAACGTACCTTGAGGTTAGATTAAAGTGACGGGGGTTACTACTACGGAACGCACTTTGAGGTTAGATTAGAGTGAAGGGGCTTACTACTACGGAACGTACCATGAGGTTAGATTAGAGTGACAGGGGTTAATACTACGGAACACACCTTGAGGTTAGATTAGAGTGAAGGGGGCTGCTACTACGGAACGCACCATGAGGTTAAATTAGAGTGAAAGGGATTACTATTACGGAACACACCTTGAGGTTAGATTAGAGTGAAGGGGGTTGCTACTACGGAACACACTTTGGGGTTAGATTAGAGTGACATGGGTTACTACTACGGAACGCACCATGAGGTTAGATTAGAGTGACGGGGGTTACTACTACGGAACGCACCTTGAGGTTAGATTAGAGTGAAGGGGGTCGCTACTACGGAACACACTTTGGGGTTAGATTAGAGTGAAGGGGGTTTCTACTACGGAACGCACCATGAGGTTAGATGAGAGTGACGGGAGTTACTACTTCGGAACGCACCATGAGGTTAGATGAGAGTGACGGGAGTTACTACTTTGGAACGCACCATGAGGTTAGATTAAAGTGACCAGGGGGAAACTACTACGGAACGCACCTTGAGGTTAGATTACAGTGACGGGGGTTACTACTACGGAACGCACCTTGAGGTTAGATTAGAGTGAAGGAGGTTACTACTACGGAACGCACTTTGAGGTTAGATTAGAGTGAAGGGGATTACTATTACGGAACACACCTTGAGGTTAGATTAGAGTAAAGGGGGCTGCTACTATGGAACACACCTTGAGGTTAGATAAGAGTGAAGGAGGTTACTACTACGGAACGCACCATGAGGTTAGATTAGAGTGACGGGGGTTACTACGGAACGCACCATGAGGTTAGATTAGAGTGACGGGGGTTACTACTACGGAACGCACCATGAGGTTAGATTACAGTGACGGGGGTTACTACTACGGAACGCACCATGAGGTTAGATTAGAGTGACGGGGGTTACTACTACGGAACGCACCATGAGGTTAGATTAGAGTGACGGGGGTTACTACTACGGAACGAACCATGCCATTAGGTTAGAGTGACGGGGGTTACTATTACAGAAACACCATGAAGTTAGATTAGAGTAAAGGGGGTTGCGACTACGGAACATACCTTGAGGTTAGATTAGAGTGAAGGGGGTTACTACTACGGAACGCACCTTGAGGTTAGATTAGAGTGACCAAGGTTACTAGTTCAGAACGGGATATCAGGCATGGGTGAGGAGTTGGCACCCATCCACTCTGTACCACGGTATTGAAATGCTACGTGAGGTAGCATTCATACGAGCACCTACTACACGAAGTTTTTCTTACAAAAAATCACGAAATTTAAGCCCAAACCAGTCAAGAAGCATTTCAATATTGTTAGATGATTATGCTCGATAAAGATAAATCGCATAAAATAAAATTCGTTAGTGCCGATGTGTCTTTCGCAGTGAGACCACTGAATGTAGTGACGGGGGAACTTCTGTTGATAATAACCCCTCCATTTACACATTGATTATTATTTTTTATTGACGAAATAAATGTGTTATACAGATGCTAGATATAAGGCTTTTCTGGGTTTTGTTTTCGATATCACTGGATGAATATTGCACGCTTTTAAGTATGTATATACATATAAATGTTCTTCTAGAGCAAGAGGTAACAGCTCTATGTATACATGCATACTCAAAAACCTCCAATACCATGCAGGGTATTGGAAACAAAACGTGAAAAGACTCTTTTATAGCGTCTATAGTACCTAAAACGAAGCTCGTTTCTTTCAACAGCTGCGAGTTTGTTAACCGATTGTGGAAAAATAAATTATTTGAACCTGTCCTTTTTGTAGTTAAGATCACTGTGGGACACTGTAATTAAAGTCGCAAGGAAATTTCCTCCAGTGGATGAAGGGTGATGTTGTATTGAGTGTCACTGGGGATGAGGAGGTGACAAGTACCTCGCATCTCGGCGGGCATTGTTTTGCAATATCTTGAACATACCCCAGCTCCACTGTTGGCTAGATTGAATTAGAGTGATAGAGATTTCTAGTGCAATAGGGTCTAAGTCTTTCTATCACTGAATCACTGTAGATCCACAGCGAAGCCTATCTCGTTATCCGCTAGGTTACTGCGGCCCTTTGTAAACATTTTACAATTTAACACAATAATTTCCGTTCGATTCCAATCCTGAACACTCAGTCACGGATCAGCTGAGCGTGAATCAAAGGCCTCGTAGCAATCAATATCATCAGTCTACGATATTCACAGATTCCATCTCTACTTACATTCTTGATGGTTTCTTCAGGAATGGGTTGGTACTGGTCCGGTCCCGAAGTGTCGAGCTGGTACATCTTCATGCCTTCCACCAGTGCCGGTACCATACGTTCGTCCCGGAAGACGGCTCTGCAAACGAAGAATATGTGAATAGGTCAAGACTCGCCGTTACCATGAAAGTTGTTTTACCTTAGCAGATTAGGAATATGCTCAAGTTTATCTCCTTTCAGACAGTGGTTGTTAACGTGGGCGAGTTTAAAATTACTCAGAACGCAAACTCTAAACAGTTAATGTCAATTTTATAGATTTCTAAACTTTTTCTCAGTTAATGCCGTGCGTTTTCTTCAACTTTCTTGTTTCGTGGTCACTCAAATGTAGCCATCCGTGGTCGACCATCATTTTCACCTTGCCAGCTGAGGCAGCTGGTTCATCATTTGACTCATGGGGGGCTGGTTGTGTATGAAGTTGGCCACCCTGGGGATAAGGATCTCTGGAGGCAGGCGATGGCTGTGTGGTCGCGGCTGGAAGTGCGCCTGTGACATGATCATCTTGTGGAAGTTGAGCAGCTGGTCCTGCTGGATGACGTCATTGCCTGAGAACACGAGGGTGGATACAATGATGGGTGTGAACAGTAGGTCCTGCTGCATGACGTCATTGCCTGAGAACACGAGGGTGGATATAATGATGGGTGTGAACAGCAGGTCCTGCTGGATGACGTCATTGCCCTGAACACGAGGGTGGATATAATGATGGGTGTGAACTGCAGGTCCTGCTGGATGATGTCATTGCCTGAGAACACGAAGGTGGATACAATGATGGGTGTGAACAGCAGGTCCTGCTGGATGACGTCATTGCCTGAGAATACGAAGGTGGATACAATGACGGGTGTTAACAGCAGGTCCTGCTGGATGATGTCATTGCCTGAGAATACAAGGGTGGATACAATGATGGGCGTGAACAGCAGATCCTGCTGGATGACGTCATTGCCTGAGAACACGAGGTTGAATACAATGATGGGTGTGAACAGCAGGTCCTGCTGGATGACGTCATTGCCTGAGAACACGAGGGTGGATACAATGATGGGTGTGAACAGCAGGTCCTGCTGGATGACGTCATTGGCTGAAAACATGAGGGAGGATACAATGATGGGTGTAAACAGCAGGTCCTATGTGACGTCATTGCCTGAGAACACGAGGGTGGATACAATGATGGGTGTGAACAGCAGGTCCTGCTGGATGATGTCATTACTTGTGAACACGAGGGTGGATACAATGATGGGTGTGAACAGCAGGTTCTGTTGGATGATGTCATTACTTGTGAACACAAGGGTGGATACAATGATGGGTGTGAACAGCAGGTCTTGATGTATGATGTCATTACTTGTGAACACGAGGGTGGATACAATGATGGGTGTGAACAGCAGGCTCTGTTGGATGATGTCATTACCTGAGAACACGAGAGTGGATACAATGATGGGTGTGAACAGCAGGTCCTGCAGGATGATGTCATTACTTGTAAACACGAGGGTGGATACAATGATGGGTGTGAACAGCAGGTCCTGCAGGATGATGTCATTACTTGTGAACACGAGGGTTGATACAATGATGGGTGTGAACAGCAAGTCCTGCTGGATGATATCATTTCATGTAAACACGAGGGTGGATACGATGATGGGTGTGAACAGCAGGTCCTTTTGGATGACGTCATTGCCTGAGAACACGAGGGTGGATATATAATGATGTGTTTGAGCAACAGGTCTTGCTGGATGATGTCATTACCTGAGAACACAATGGTGAGTACGACGACGGGTGTGAATATTTAGCACGCACTGTTGGATGACATTAATAACTTGCAATACAAGTATTATTACAATAAAGATATTAGATTAAATTAGGGTGACAGGACTTCCTAGCGGATCAAAATTAGTGACAGTTGACTCAAAAGAAGAAGGTGAATGAGCGCTTATCAGAGGGTTCGTGGGCAGGTACATCTTATGAGATATTTCTACAAACGCAAGCTAAATAAAGCACAGATACTTCAAACAACACAGTACATCACTCATCAATGGAACAAAGGAATTGTGAAATTAGGTTTAAGACCCAACTACGCAACACCCACCGATAAGACAGGAGAGCAGAGGCAGCTGGTCCACGCCTATCTGGAGGGTGCGAGCCATGGTGCTGCGATCGTACACGATGGTGTCCAGGGTTTCCAGATTGAGATGGTTGATGGAGAAGTAATAGTGCGCCGTGGAGTAGATGGTGTAGTCAGAGTCCTGGCCTAGAATACCGATAGCTCCGTGACGCTTGGCGTACTCTGCAACTCCTTTGTCGCACTCCTCCTCGCAGGTGTACACTTCGCAGCCCACCACATCCTGCGGTTAGTGGAGGATCAGAGAGGAAGGTGAGCAGGAGGCAGGGGCTCGTCGGAGAAGTTACATGCCCATCGTGCAGGGAGTGGAGGGTCAAACAAGGTGGAAGAGGTTATGGTGCCAAGCGAAGTCGCTAAATTTGAGTTTGTACTGGAGCGTTTGTACCCAACGCTACAATAATTTGTGTTCGCAACTATCTTACCTAAGATAATGATAACTTGAGATGGAAAGAAGTTTCCGTCTCAAGTTATCATAACGTTAGGTACAATTGTTTCGAACAGAATTTCGATGGGAAAATGACAGTAAACACTAATTCAGCTTTTTTGTCACCTCAGTCTGAGAAAAGCGTGGACATCCCTCGGTGTCTGTGAACAGCTTATCAAGTTCGATATCTGTATGCATGTTCAGACATACAGACATTCCTCCGCAGGTGGAGAGTGGCATGGAGAAGGGGGCGTTGCCAGTATTTTCGTCAACGATTTATCGGTGCGTTGTCAAGACTCGAACATCCAACGGACCGCAAAGATGATTGTGTATTATCCTTGCCTCAAACTCCTCCCCCACCTTCAGTATGTTCGGCGTGAAGGTTGTTACAGCGGGGGTAATGGGACCTAATCTCCTTGCCCACAAGACCCCTTTGTGTAGCTAAGACTCGAACACCCAACCTGCCACAAGGGTCATAGTGTGTTAGCCTTGCTTCCAACCACTCCCTCACCTTTAGTATGAGGGGCGTAAAGGCAGCGAGGCCCGTTGGAAGAAAGAAGTGTTTTCCGTGCTCCAACTCCTTGTTCATCTTTATGATCATAAAGTAGTTGGTAACGTCTTTGAGGTTCTCCACCCGACGGTGGATCCAGGTCTCCCGCTTTCTTTCCTGTAGAGCAACA
The DNA here is from genome assembly GCA_016164225.1 of Gammarus roeselii. NCBI lineage: Eukaryota > Metazoa > Arthropoda > Malacostraca > Amphipoda > Gammaridae > Gammarus > Gammarus roeselii. The sequence goes on along the minus strand of SDVV010013391.1, from coordinate 1,355 downwards.
AGTGTGGATTAGAGTAGTGTGACTGCTGGAGATGTGGACAACAGGGTCAAAAGAACTACTGTGTTGAGAAGCAGTTGAATGACATCTTGTCGTCTGTGGTCACTCGTGGGACAATAAAGGATGACGAAATCATGCATTTTTCGTTCAAACTTTTAATTGTGAAAACTAGAAACGTTACAAGCACAATAAAGTTGCAATTTAGTACAAATGAATGTTCACTGAAACCTCGTGGGCTTAGGACAAGTTCTAGTCTATACGGTTCACAGAGAAATAGAACGGGGTTCCAATATTCATCGATAATAACAGAAGAATACTTTTAGTAGATATCACTGTATGTATATTAAAGTGATTAAAACAAAAAATATTTTTCAAACGTTTTCTAGCATTCAGAAGCCCGCGATGCAAGACACAGAAGGGCTACTCGCCGACGATGACAAGACCAAATCAGCCGCCTGAGCTGCTTGCCTTATGACGAGCGAGGTCTTTGTTAGCTCTCAGTTTGGAAGAACAAAGAACCTGCCTTTACATCGCAAAGGGAAGGTAATAGGTTATTTATACCTGGTAATAACCTCAGAAGGTTCTGAATAATTCTTATAACGTCAACACCGATACAAAGACTAATTCGGGGTAACGTCAGACGGGACTTTACGGCCGTGGCACGGGAACATCAGTAAAAGATCAAACGCGTCCATGGGCAATCTGATATAGAGCTTGGGTGTTTCATGAACCAACGGTCCCAATCTTTTTTGTGTGGTTCAAGACAACATCACTTCGTCTATCGCACTAATAGTAACCATCGTGAAGATTAAGGTTTACAATGATGATCTGGTTTGTAATTGGTATTAGGATTTGTCTTATATATTTCTACCGATTCTATCACGTGTAGCCCTGTTTCTAACGATCCTGCTTTGGCGAACGCAACCCAGTCGCTGGCACTTGGGAGTGTTCCGATGTCAAAGCAATATAGAGCGCGGAGTGACGCTTCTGACACACGGAGTGCTGCCATCAAAGCAAAATTTGTGAAATTGGTTGCCTTTGAGAGAGGGGTGACGCTTCTGACATACGGGCGTATTGACATCAAAGCAACAAAGAGCGCGGGGTGACGCCTCTGACATACGGGCGTGTTGACATCAAAGCAATACAGAGCGCGGGGTGACGCCTCTGACATACAGGCGTGTTGACATCAAAGCAATACAGAGCGCGGGGTGACGCCTCTGACATACGGGCGTGTTGACATCAAAGCAATACAGAACGCGGGGTGACGCCTCTGACATACGGGCGTGTTGACATCAAAGCAATACAGAGCGCGGGGTGACGCCTCTGACATACGGGCGTGTTGACATCAAAGCAATACA
>SDVV010013390.1:0-15125 GCA_016164225.1 Gammarus roeselii | reverse complement strand
ACTGGCCATCACCCGCATGACATCACTGGCCATCACCCGCATGACATCACTGGCCATCACCCGCATGACATCACTGGCCATCACCCGCATGACATCACAGGCAATCACCCGCAAGACATCATTAGTCATCACCTGCATGACATCACTGGCCATCACCCGCATGACATCACTGGTCATCACCCGCAAGACATCACTGGCCATCACCTGCATGCTATCACTGGTCATCACCCGCTTAAAATCACTGGTCATCAACCGCAAGACATCACTGGCAATCACCCGCAAGACATCAATGGCCATCACCTGCATGACATCACTGGCCATCACCCGCAAGACTTCACTGGCCATCACCCGCAAGACATCACTGGCCATCACCCGCAAGACATCACTGGTCATCACCCGCAAGACTTCACTGGCCATCACCCGCATGACATCACTGGCCATCACCCGCAAGACATCACTGGTCATCACCCGCAAGACATCACTGGTCATCACCAGCAAGACTTCACTGGCCGTCACCCGCAAGACATCACTGGCCATCACTCGCAAGACTTCACTGGCCATCACCCGCAAGACATCACTGGCCATCACCCGCAAGACATCACTGGTCATCACCAGCAAGACATCAATGGCCATCACCCGCATGACACCACTGGCAATCACCCGCAAGATATCATTGGCCATCACCTGCATGACATCACTGGCCAACACCCGCATGACATCACAGGTCATCACCCGCATGACATCACTGGTCATCACCCGGAAGACATCACTGGTCATCACCCGCATGACATAACTGGCCATCACCCGCATGACATCACTGGCCATCACCCGCAAGACATCACTGGCTATCACCCGCGTGATATAATTGGTCATCACCCGCATGACATCACTGGCTATCACCCGCATGACATCACTGGCCATCACGCGCAAGACATCACAGGCCATCACCCGCATGACATCACTGGTCATCACCCGCATGACATCACTGGCTATCACCCGCATGACATCACTGGTCATCACCCGCATGACATCACTGGTCATCACCCGCATGACATCACTGGCAATCACCGGCATGACATCATTGGCCATCACCTGCATGACATCACTGGCCATCACCCGCAAGACTTCACTGGCCATCACCCGCAAGACATCACTGGCTATCACCCACAAGACATCACTGGCCGTCACCCGCAAGACATCACTGGCCATCACCAGCAAGACATCATTGGTCATCACCCGCATGACATCACTGGCTATCACCCGCATGACATCACTGGTCATCGCCCGCATGATATCACTGGTCATCCCCCGCATGACATCATTGGCTATCACCCGCATGACATCACTGGCCATCACCCGCATGACATCACTGTCCATCACCCGCATGACATCACTGGTCATCACCCGCATGACATCACTGGCTATCACCCGTATGACATCACTGGTCATCACCCGCAGGACGTCACTGTTCATTGCCATTATGACATCACTGGCCATCACCCGCAAGACATCACTGGCCATCACCCGCATGACATCACTGGTCATCACCCGCATGACATCACTGACCATCACCAGCATGACATCACTGGTCATCACTCGCATGACATCACTGGCCATCACCCGCATGACATCACTGGCCTTCACCTGCATGACATCACTGGCCATCACCCGCATGACGTCACTGGTCATCACCCGCATGACATCCCTGGCCATCACCCGCAGGACATCACTGTTCATCAAACGCAAGACATCACTGGTCATCACCCGCAAGACATCACTGGCCATCACCCGCAAGACATCACTGTTCATCGCCAGCATGACAGACATATTTGCTTCATTCTGAGATCATCAGAGCTAACATCAGACTTTTATGTCCACCCTACAATAGTAGCGCAGGAACCACACACTGGGGCTCTGAACACATTGCCTGAACTGTTGACATTTCGAGATACTGAAGGCATAAAAATCATGCAAGAGTGTCGCATAACGGCAGTAAGATTGGGCTAGCGTTATCATGCAAAGGTTATTGCCCTCGTAACTGACTTATTAACCTCATGCTGACGGTGGACATCGACATTGGGCTGTCGTTAACATGCATAAGGTGTTGACCTCGTAAATGACTGTTTGGCCTCATGTTGACGTTGTGGACATCGGGATAGATATTTGGCATCAGGTTCAAGTTATTGCCTCTGTAACGGTTTTGTATGCATCCGATTTGTGTTGTGGATATCGTGATTTGATTCGCGGCATCACGCTAAGGTGAATGCCCTCGTAACGCTGAGGTTATATACATCATAATTGCTTTACAGGCTCCACGCTAAGGACACCAATCATGAATTTTATCGTAGGATGAAAATGATCGGGATTATCAGTAAATTTGAGTTAACATGCAATATGAGTACATTTTCTGTATTCACGCGAATGTTTCAGCCGCGTACGGCCACTCATTATTGGCGCTCATACCTTCATAGAGGCCGTGTGCGGCCACTCATTAGGGGCACTCACACCTTTGCAGTGGCCATGTGCGGCCACTCATTTATGGCGCTCACACCTCCATAGTGGCCGTGTGCGGCCAATCAATAATGGCACTCACACATTTGCAGTGGCCGTGTGCGGTCACTCATTAACGCTCACACTTTTGTAGTGGCCGTGTGTGGCCCCTCATTAACGCTCACACCTTCATAGTGGCCGTGTTCGGCAACTCAATAATGGCACTCACTCGTTTGTAGTGGATGTGTGCGGTCACTCATCAATGGCGCCCACACCATAATGGTGGCCGTGTGCGGCCACTCATTAACTCTCACACCTTTATGGTGGCCGTGTGCGGCCACTCATTAACGCTCACACCTTTAGGGTGGCCGAGTGCGGCCTATCGTTAACGCTCACACCTTTATTGTGACCGTGTGCGGCCACTCATTAATGGCACTTACACCTTTATGGTGACCATGTGCGTGCACTCATTAACGACCACACTTTTATAGTGGCCGTATGCGGTCACTCAATAATGGCACTCCCACCATTATGGTGGTTGTGTGCGCCACTCATTAACGCTCACACCTTCATAGTGGCCGTGTGCGGCCACTCATTAACGCTCACACCTTCATAGTGGCCGTGTGCGGCCACTCATCAATGGCGCTCACTCCTTTATGGTGGCCGTGTGCGGCCACTCATTTACGGTCACACCTTCATAGTGACCGTGTGCGGCCATTCATTAAAGTTCATACCTTTACAGTGGCCGTGTGCGGCCACTCATCAGGGGCGTTCACATCTTAATAGAGACAAATAAACAAGAGAAGACGACGTTCTGCTGTTAACAAAGACAGTAAAGGAATTTCAGAGAGTCATGAACTCAAGGAGCTCCGACGAAAATCACCCTTCATCTAGAGGATGGTGTTTTCCTCTGTGACCAGAAACCCACCGCAAGGATCAATAGTAAGTGTCTCCCCACGCCATGATCTGGGACGGCAACAACATGTCTCTGAGACTGTAATATTGTCATTGACCACAAAAAGACTTTAAAATGCAACAATAACTTCCGACACGCAAATACGAACAGTAGTGGAATCAGCAATGGCACCGACAGACGAGCAAAAAGATCCTGCACACATGAGATTGGTCTGCGTCACCGGAAAGTGGTAGAAAAATTCCTTCACTCATGAGATTGGTCTGCGTCACTCAGAGGAGCAAGAAAGGCCCTGCACTCATGAGATTGGTCTGCGTTTCCGGAAGGAGTTAAAAGATCCTGCACTCATCGGCATCGTCGGGAAGGAGCAAGGGTTGATCCTTCAGTCATGAGATTTGTCTGCGTCCTCGGGAGGAGCAAGAAGAGATCAGGAATCATGAGATTGGTCAGTCACCAGAAGGAGATAGAAAAAATCCTGCTTCCATGAGATTGGTCTGTCACCGGGAGGAGTCATGATAATAATCATTAGAAAAAAAGCAATAATAATTAAACTAATACTAAATCAGAAAAACATAATTTAGTATGAAAACATCGAGGGCATTTTAGTATTTGCGATTCACCAAACTCAATCGAGCAGAAAGTTTAATAGTCCGCTTGGATATGAAAGGCAAGTCATACCTGAAAGCACATTTAAAATAGACATTTAATTAGTATGGATCACACACGTCATGTCCACCATCCTTATACTGAAGACACAGCAGGCCATCGCGAGTGCGGCTGAAAGGAGGATATAATTGTGAGAAGTCATTACTCTGGTCATGAGGCTGAGTGCCGCTCGAAAGAATAGTACTTTAATGTGCAATAATACTCGCGGACTTCGAGCGCAGGATCTGCAACCGTCGATGATGTGGCACCGACTGTCAGCTCTCTACTATTATTTTAAAGTTAAGCTACTAAAGCTTTGCTTTAAATTGGATTCCAAATAGATTATTATGGCGCAAAGGGGAATTTCCTTACCAGGATGTTACCTACGGCATTTGTCGTCTGGTCTGTTTTGCCACACCCATACACCAGTGCAACCATATAATACAATACGTCCAAGATTCTGAAATTCTCCCACATAACTAAATGTGACATCATCTAGCCTAACATAAGACGAGAAGTTACACTTAGGACCTATAGGTTTACTAAACGTATAAAACAGTTTTTGATCTTATGTACACAATATCAGAGCCTGAGCAAAACGACTACAAATTTCCGGAATCGGTTGTTAGGCCCAGACATGTGGGCCGGGCCCTACAACATATCATCAGCATTGCAAAAGTTATCTCCCTGCTTGAACGGAAATTCAGAGCTACGATGTTACCATTATTCAATAATGGTGACCATAGACTTCCTTGTCTTATTCGATCTACACCATGACATGATGATCATTTTGAACTCTTCTATAGGAAGAAAGGTTTCCCTTTCAATTTCTAGTTGAACAAATTCCAGTGATTCACTCTATTAAACGCTTCTCTTGTGCATCTAAGTGGTACATAAAGACAGTTACTACTGTTTTTTCCTTCTCAAATGCCCTCATTTAAACCAAACCGACACTCCGCCGTGAACAACTACTTCTGAAGCTCTTCGGGAATTGCCTTCTCCGAAACGTATTTTCCTACACTTTTTTGCGTGAAATTCAAAATGAGTAGATCCTGCAGTCATGCGATTGGTCTAAGTCACTGGGAACTGTAGGAACTGATAACCTTGTCAAGAGATTGATCTGCGTCACCATAATGATTACCAACCGATCCTGATGTCGTTAGATTGGTCTGCGTCACCATAATGATTACCAACAGATCCTGATGTCGTTAGATTGGTCTGCGTCACCATAATGATTACCAACAGATCCTGATGTCGTTATATTGATCTGCGTCACCATAATGATTACCAACAGATCCTGATGTCGTTAGATTGGTCTGCGTCACCAGAATGATTTACAATACAGTAGATCTTGATGTAGTTAGATTGGTCTGCGTCGACGTGAGAAACAGAAATATATCCTGCACTTATGTGATTGGTGTGCATCTTAAAGAGGAGCATAACTAGATATTTCATGAGACTGAGGTTAGACGGCTATTAGATCAATTAGATCATCAGCCCTGGCACCAGAAGTTGTTCACTAACCATGATACTTTGTTCACTAACCATGATACTTTGAAAAATGTCTTATCAGCAGGCCTCATAAATATATCGGGCACTGATCTACAGGTTTCACAGATTTAAACACTGAGGCCTATCCTTCCTTGGCTCATTGATGTGAAATTTCCATGGGCATGAGACCTGAAGGCAAAATGTAGTCAGCTTTTTGATCAGTATATTCTTGAACCTGAAACCTAATGGCTTGAACACCCGATGAACTGCGAAATCGTAACCATGATCCTCCGATTACCACGTCCCAGTGTCTGATGGTCCCACGACTCTGAGAATGCAGATTTTTGAGCACTGAGGCATTCAGTGTTGGCGGAAGCCGGTAGCTGGAAGTCGACATGTTGCCACAGAGTACCTTCCTGTCGAGTTCGAATAAAGACGATGACGCAGACTGATGGATAATAATTTATTCCGTATCTTGAATATCTGTTCAACTGAATGTTTATTTCTTCATCACAATGTTTGCTCATGCGAAAAGACTAAAACATTCTAGATGCAGCATTCTGAAAGGACATATCCAAATCAGCAAACACATGAGTGTTTTACCTATACCGGTTCTTCCACCCACTCATTAAATATCGTCAGAAATAATCCCAAACGCTTTAAAGATGTTATTTTTCCGGTCTGTTTCCTTCGTGATTTTCACATTCGCATATCGTTCTCCTGGGAATGTGGCCCCGGCAGGACAAAGGTGTTTTTCTATATTCCAAAATCCTGATCTTTTGTGCGCAAATGGCCAATATTTCGAGGATGATTTCGTGCCGACTTCGATAAAGAGCTCTTCGAACCATTCAAAGATTGGACAAAAGTGGAAGGATTGCACCCGCCTGGTGGATGAGACTGCGTAGGCTGGGAAGAGATTAAGGGAGTTTCTGGATGGCGATTGGAAAAGATGAGAACGCAAAAAATTCATGCAAGGTGATGTTTTTTATTATCATGAATGAGGGGTAGAAGCACAAATTGAATTATAAATTGGGAATACTTGCCCTCCACCCCCACCCCCTTCCGCGTTTAGGGTACCATGGTGACCTCTCCTCCTTCCTACCACCCCCCCCCCAGAAAACTCTCGTGTAGGAACCTGCTACTGGCGACACAACTTCCAAACGATCTACTATGAGCAACGTGAACGGTTAGGCTGGGGACCAACGGTACAGCGTTGACGTAGCTGAGCCTCGAATGTATAAAAAAGACAGTGAAGCATTCTGAGTTTCTGAAACAAAAGTTGTCGATATGAGATTGCATGAACCTTAATCCTTTCCTTGCTTGTGAAGTCAGTAGAAATGTGTCTAATCTCAAAAATCTGCTTAGTTTGTCCGTCGCGACATTACCAAGCGAAGAACCTATGAACTAAAGTGTCGTTAATTTCAGTACGATTTTACCGAGGGCGGTTCACCACCTTCTAGCCTTCCAACAAGCAAAGGAGCTCATAATCAACATTGAATGTCAACATCAAGTAACAACTTCTGTTTCTTCCATTGACAGATGAAGAAGCCTGCAAACACTAGACTGTCATCGTCAAAACACACACTTTGATGACCTCTGGGCCTCAACATTCTATTTCAAGATTTATGTCTGCTGACCTCCGTGTTTAAAAATCTTAAATTTATTCCTTTCGAGTGAGTTGGAAGTAATGTATCAACAAATGTTTTTATCATTATTTCGATGCATTACAGATAAAAATTAACTCCGAGTTAACTCACGAGCGAGGCATGATTTATAGCTGGAGAATCATGGACTGGCTACTTCTCACACATTTAAATTAGAATTACGGTTTCAGATTAAATTTCGGCATTTTTTTTACAGTAGAACTTTATTTTTGAGAATGATGAGACATCTTCTGATTCTGTGTGAAGTGTTTTCGTGAGTGTTTTTTGCGAATTCTATAATATAATACTTTCGAAAGACTATTATTGAAATAAAAAAAGCATTGGATCACGAATTCACACGCAGAGAGCAACATCTAGCGATCATCTAAAATTTTATTTCCATGAGGTACGAACAACTTTAGAAAAGTCCACAGATGTCACTTGTTTATATGTAATGGAGGGAAGGAGTGGTAAGAGGCGGGGATTATGATGGAGCGCATGAGTGGTAGGAGGCGAGCAAACAGAGAACAAGGTCATTGCCGGATTATAATGGAGGGCAAGAGTCGTAGGAGGCGAGCAAACAAAGGACAAGGTCATTTACGCGATTATAAAGGAGGGTAAGAAATGTGAGAGGAGAGCAAACAGAGGGCAAGGTCATTAACGGGATTATAAGGGAGGGCAAGAGTGGTAAGAGGCGAGAAAATGGAGGGCAAGGTCCTTAAACGGGATTATAATGGAAGGCAAGAGTGGTAAGAGAGGAGCAAACAGAAGGCAAGGTCATTAACAAGATAACAACGGAGGGCAAGAATGGTTAGAGGCGAGCAAACAGAGAGCAAGGCCATTAACGGTATTATACTGAAAGGGCATGAGTGGTATGATGCGAGCAAACAGAGGGCAAGGTCATTAACGAGATTATAATGGAGGGCAAGAGTGGTAAGAGGCGAGCAAACAGAGGGTAAGGTCATTAACGGGATTATAATGGAGGGCAAGAGTGGTAATAGGCGAGCAAACAGAGGACAAGGTCAATAACGAGATTAAAGTGGAGGGCAAGAGTGGTAAGAGGCGAGCAAACAGAAGGCAAGGTCATTAACGGGATTATAAGGGAGGGCAAGAGTGGTAAGAGGCGAGCAAACAGAGGGCAAGGTCATTAACGGGATTATAAGGGAGGACAAGAGTGGTAAGAGGCGAGCAAACAGAGGGCAAGGTCATTAACGGGATTATAATGGAGGGCATGAGTGGTAAGAGGCAAGCAAACAGAGGGCAAGGTCATTAACGAAATTTTAATGGCGGGCAGGACTGGTAAGCGGCGAGCAAACAGAGGGCAAGGTCATTAACGGGATTATAAGGGAGGGCAAGAGTGGTAAGAGACGAGCAAACAGAGGGCAAGGTCATTAACGAGATTAAAGTGGAGGGCAAGAGTGGTAAGAGGCGAGCAAACAGAGGGCAAGGTCATTAACGGGATTACAGTAGAGGGAAAGAGTGGTAAGAGGCGAGCAAACAGAGGGCAAGGTCAATGACGGGATTATAAGGGAGGGCAAGAGTGGTAAGAGGCGAGCAAACAGAGGGCAAGGTCATTAACGAGATTATGATGGAGGGCAGGAGTGGTATGAGGCGAGCAAACAGAGGGCAAGGTCATTTACGGGATTATAAGAGAGGGCAAGAGTGGTAAGAGGCGAGCAAACAGAGGGCAAGTTCAATAATAGGATTATAATCGAGGGCAAAAGTGGTAACATGCGAGCAAACAGAGGGCAAGGTCATAAACGAGATTATGATGGAGGGCAAGAGTGGTAAGAGGCGAGCAAACAGAGGGCAAGGTCATGAGTGAGGATGGAATTTTAATGTGCTGACCTTCGCAATAGGACAGACCCCCCCAAATAGTGACCTTCGCAATAGGACAGACCACCCAAATAGTGACCTTCGCAATATGACAGACCAGACCCCCCAAATAGTGACCTTCGCAATAGGACAGACCCCCCAAATAGTGACCTCCGCAATAGGACAGACCTCCCAAATAGTGACCTTCGCAATAGGACAGACCCCCCAAATAGTGACCTTCGCAATAGGACAGACCCCCCAAATAGGTGTGGTAATGTTTTGACCAGCTGCCCATTGCGTGTATGCATCAGAATAAAGGCACACACTTGTAATGTCACTCAGTTCGAGGGTTCAAAATGGACCCTCAAGCAGCAACAAATTAAGGATGAAAATTAGTTTGCAGAGCTTGGCACCAAACCGTTATTTGTTAGTCGCTAATTAAATAAGTTACCTTATTTGCTAACGATTTACTTTCAAGTAACTTTGGAAATCTTTACCAAATCATAAACTGTCGTAACATCAAACTTCCGTTATCTCAAGTACGTTAACGCATTAAAAATAAAAATAACGGTGTGTCAGTGACCCGCTACAAAATGCGTTACGTACGATTTTTTTTTTTTTCATGATGACTACTTTTTGTTGTGACGCAGAGTCTCAGCGATACCTGCGAGAAGCCTTTTTGCAGTGGGCGTCGGTGTAAAACATTGGGTGGTGAGCGATGTGTGCGTGTAAGCCTCTGTGGCAGTGGCCGTCTCAACTCCGTCGATCACTACAACATATTTTCTTGTTCGTCACCAGCATTTGTCTGCTATATTGACAAATGTTTAAGCTAAGCTGCAACACTTTTTTTGTTATGCCAGCAACTGTTGGCTACCCACATTGCATTGGACTTAACCTCGTTTGCAGGCTATTTTCAATTGTATGTGCGCACAATCATGTCCGCTTTGATCTATTTTACTGACACTGTTGGATTGTGCAGGTGTGGCTTTATAGAATTCGCGCTGTGGGTGTTAATCTGCCAGACACACTGCGTGGTCATAGTGGCGGAGGTCGTAATTTTAGATAATACCCCTGGAGGCCAGTGAACGGTGATGCTAATACCGGTGTGATTGATGGAGAATATTTGTTGCTAGCAGCTTCAGTAATCACAATGATGTCCTCTGAACTATTCTAGCTACCCTTGTTTGTGTTACAGAGAACTCTGAACCAGTCCTCAACGATTTATTGAAGAGACTTGCACTTAAAAAATATAATCAACATTGCCTAAGTGAGTTGATTTCGTAGCTTTTACTGGGATAAGTGTCCGATAGAGAGGACGATTGGGCGAGCTAGGAGATACCTGTTAGCTGAAGAAAGAAACACAGAATTCGGCTTCTTTTAGTTCCTCTCGCCCGATGGCTGTTCTTCCTCTTCCTGTTGATATTTTGTTCCTTCTCTTCGTTATTATCGGAGGGGCTAGCTAAGCTTGGTGGAGGCTGGGTCTTATTTGGGATCTTTCCCCCGCTGGTTTAAGCCAAACCCACTTATACCTTAATGAGGCAATGGAGTTGGAAAACTTCACCATTTCGTTTTGCTAGGTTAGTGTTAGTGTTAAACAATATGTTATCACTTTTTCAGAAAGCGCTCAAGAAGAAAATTATTAAAAAATATTCTACGAAACATAATTTTCTTGATCTGTCGCACCATGACGAAACTGACACGCAGCCGCGTTCAAGGCCAACTGCTGAATGCGACCGTTGATCCAAGTAATTCAACGATCACGTGAATTATAAAAATGTATATATTGCTGGGAAGGTAAACTATTGTATACCAACTATCACAAGTTCTATGGAAGTAGACCAGCTCGGATAGTTGGCGCTGAGTAGTAATAGTACTAATACGCGCAGAATAGCAGAATAATCTTCTCCAAAACGCTGGTCATTCGCGCGCATTCCTTCAGATGGTAATTGTTAATACGCTCCAGAAATTGTATCATACTATTTTGACGCTCTAAATGACTGCCATGTTATTCAATGGATCCTATTCCATTGTTAACAATTGTGAATAGAATTTCGATGGCCCAAAATCAAGTGCACCTTTAACATATTGTAGTTTAATCACTTTACCGCCTTTCTTCTCTTCGTAGTTCGTGGATTGCTGTAGATTCTCGTGCAATTCTGACACTCTTAAAACCACATTAAAAAATTTCATAACCATGAAATTTGTCTTTTCAGGTCTTTAAAAAGTTTAAACTATAAATTATGCCTTTTTTAACTCATGACTCAAAAGATATATACACCTGGGGTCCTTAAAAGGTCCTTCGAATCATTAAATAGATCAACTATGTCTGCTATTTAGCTGTAGCACTTTTTGTTGGAATATTTATGTGATTTTAGTCTTATGATGCAAAAAGTGATATTTTTTAAAATAAAAAATACCGTTACCGGTTTAGCGTCTACTACCGTTAATTTTTGAAACTATTAACTGTTTCACAATTTTAGAAGTCAATATTTTGTTTAAGGATTAACAGTTACCTAAGTTAACTTTTTGATTAACGGGGCACAACTGCGTAAGAAACGCTAAATTGGACAAATGTGACAGGAAAACAAGATCAGGAACAAGTTTCCTGGCGAGAAGGGGCGTCAAACTTCGCGAGAAAAACCGTGGATCTTTGGTCCTACAGGCACGGGAAAATAAATATTTCTCTCCCGGTCCTAATAAATGGGAGAAAGAAATATGCAACAAGCGTGAAAACAAATTATCTAAAGCCAGCGTAGCATTTCAGTGTGGGCTCAGGCAAAGTGAAAAAGATTGACAGTGAAATTCACAATGCATTCGAAATGAAAAACCGACCACGCCTCATTTTGCTTTGTTGACTGATTGATTACTAAACAACGTTTTGGGCATCTAATAGTGGAATTTTAAATTTGTTTCGTTACAACTTATGTAGTAAGAAATTATTACATGATTTAAAAAATAATTTCGTTCACTCAAACTTTCCAGTGTTGTTCATTGATATAATTATATGTCTCCTCGTTGGAAATGTCACTTTGCTCTTTTCCCACTCCTACATCCACACAGTGACTTCGTCCATGTAGTGTTCTCTGTTCACACTACGTGGACAAAATCTGCTGCTTTAATTCGTTCACAATGTTACTTCCTCTCCACACCTCCTCGTCAAGACCATCAACGGTCGGCGTCATTCAAGAACCAAAGGTCTGGAAGCTGACCTGAAACATTCGAAGACGATTAATGTTCGAACAATCGAGGATTTGATTGATTGGTGTCACTTGGTGTCGCTTGGTGTCACGATAATGGTACTGAGAGCTCGGTGTCGCATGGTGTCGCTTGGTGTCACGATAATAGCACTGGTAGTTCGGTGTCGCTTGGTGTCGCTTGGTGTCGCTTGGTGTCACGATAATGGCACTGATAGTTCGTTGTCACTTGGCGTCGCTTGGTGTCACGGTAACGGCACTGATACTCCGGTGTTGCTTGGTGTCGCTTGGTGGTGTCACGATAGTGGCCCAGATATTTCGGTGTTGCTTGGTGTCGCTTGGTGTCACGACAATGGCACTGATAGTTCGGTGTCGCTTGGTGTCACGATAATAGCACTGAGAGGTCGGTGTCACTTGGTGTCGCTTGGGGTCACGATAATGGCTCTGAGAGCTCGGTGTCGCTTGGTGTCGCTTGGTGTCACGATAATGGCACTGATAGTTCGGTGTCACTTGGTGTCGCTTGTTGTCACGACAATGGCACTGATAGCTCGGTATCGTTCGGTGTCGCGCTAGATGCATTGAATGTTTGGTGTCGCTTGGTGTCGCTTGATGTCACGATAATGGCACTGATAGTTCGGTGTCGCTTGGTGTCACGACAATGGCACTGATATCTCGGTGTCGTTTGGTGTCGCGCTAGATGCATTGAATGCTTGGTGTCGCTTGATGTCGCTTGGTGTCAAGATAATGGCGCTGATAGTTCGGTGTCGCTTGGTGTTGCTTGGTGTCACGACAATGGCACTGATAGCTCGGTGTCGTTTGGTGTCGCGCTGGATGCATTGAATGCTTGGTGTCGCTTGGTGTTGCTTGGTGTCGCGATAGAGGCATTGAATGCTTGGTGTCACTTGGTGTCACAATAAAGGCATTGATCACTTGATGTCGCTCGGTGCCGCCACGTGTCGCGCTAGAGACATTAAATATTTGGTGTCGATTGGTGTCACGATAAAGCAATTGATTGCTTGGTGTCGCTTGGGGTGCTTGGTGCCACGATATAGCTATTGATTGCTTGGTGTCGCTTGGAGGTGCTTGGTGTCACGATAAAGCTATTGATTGCTTGATGTCGCTTGGAAAACGCTTGGTGTCACGATAAATCTATTGATCCTTTGTCTTGCTTTGGGTAGTTTGTTATCGCTGGGTATCGCACTTGATGCATTGGTTGCTTGATGTTGCTTTGTGTCGTTTGGTGTCTTGCTAGAGGCATTGATCGCTGGGCGTTAGAGTCATTTATGCATGGTGCCACTTGGTGTCACTTGATGTCAATATAAAAACATTGATCGCTTGTTGTCGCTTGGTATCTCGGTAGAGGAATTGATTGCTTGACGACACGACGGTGCCACACGTTATACCCATAAATATATTGAGACGAGAAATGCAAGTGAGAAAAACTATTAAGCCGGATAACGGGTTAAAAATCAACACGAATATAAAAATGACTTATTCGTGTATTGAAATATGACAACTACGAACTCTTCATGACTTCGACTACCGTCGTTGTTCATTTGGGGGACACTTTGCACATGTCATCATGAACGTAGATGTTAAAAATTACAAAGTAAATTCATTCCAACATCTTTAAACAAAAAAAGGTGAAAGCTACACTGCAAATCAATTTGGATGGTGCTGTGGAGGAATTGTTCATCAGTATAGTACAGAGCAGTAGACTGTGGTATTGGATGAGTGACGGTTCATTGGTAGAGTAAAGCGCAGTAGACTACAGTAATGGATGAACAACATTCATTTGAATTGCATAGCGGTCTAGTAGACTACGGTATTGGATGAGCGACGGTTCATTGGTAGAGTAAAGCGTAGTAGACTATAGTAATGGATGAAAAACATTCATTTGAATAGCATAGCAGTCTAGTAGACTATTTTATTGGGCGAGCAATTTTTCATTTGAATAGTGTAGCAGTCAAGTAGACTACGGTATTGGGTGAGCAACCGTTCATTCGTATGGTAGTGAAGTTTAGAAAATTTTAATATAGCAAACAGGTATTGTGAAGGCTGAGTAGTCAATATTATAATATAGTAAACAGGTATTGTAAAAGCCGAGTAGTCAATATTATAATATAGTAAACAGGTATTGTAAAGGCTGAGTAGTCAATTATATTGATTCATAAACATTGCAGCTTTACTAACCAGACAAAAATGGTAGACTTTCTGCGATAAGAAGAGAACTCCAGGGCGGCGACGGGCAGAGGATGACGTCATTACCAGAGTACTGCATCTCCTGCATCTGCAGCCATCATCTTCCTTTTACTTCCGCAAAGACCACACAAACAATGCGAATGTTATTATGAGGTTATTCTGCACTTGCTTCCTCATAACTCTGTTTGTGGAGAGAATTCAACACCCCCCAGCCACCAGATGACGCCGTGGCTCGGCCTCACACCTCATTGGACCAAAGATATCATTGGACCACAGGACTCTTGCCGCCACATGGCCCGGTAGCTTGAACTCCTGCCAACAGATGGCACTGTAGCTTGGATTCCAACCACCAGATAGCACCGTAGCTTAGACCCCAGCCACTAGATGGCAAGGTAAATCGACCAGTGACCCCAGATGGCAACACAGCTGAGACTTAGTCAGAAGAGAGCACCGTTGCATGAACTCCTGCTACCAGATGGTACTGTAGCCTGAACCCCAGTCACTGGAAGGCACCGTTGCATGAACTCCTGCTACCAGATGGTACTGTAGCCTGAACCCCAGTCACCGGAAGGCACCGTTGCATGGACTCCTGCTACCAGATAGTACTGTAGCCTGAACCCCAGTCACCGGAAGGCACCGTTGCATGGACTCCTGCTACCAGATGGTACTGTAGCCTGAACCCCAGTCACCGGAAGGCACCGTTGCATGGACTCCTGCTACCAGATGGTACTG
>SDVV010013389.1:0-15125 GCA_016164225.1 Gammarus roeselii | reverse complement strand
ATATATTTGTGTGTCCATGATACCTTAGGTAATCAAGTGCAATTTCAATTGCAGAGTATTTACAGCATTTTTAATGCAAGGCATGAGGCGTTGTATTGTAAATCAATGCAAGCCATGTTGCATAACTGCCATTTTATTGCAGAGCATTCGAGTTACATTTATGATTTACAAACAAATATTTAGAAGCTGTATTATATTGATATAAAATGTTTTGTAATTCATATATTTTTGGGAATTTCATGGGTGTATCATTTAAACGGGAACATAACTATTCACTCCGAAATCGACAAGAGCAGCTGAGATAAGTAATGACTTCGACGGAAATCCTTCATCAAATGTTTATATTGTCCTAAATTCAAAGGTTTACCAATGAATTGCAATAAAATACATCAAGTCAGTTAGGCGGAGGTACCATCGAATTTTCGAAATCAGTAGAAGAATATGTTTCACGGTATGAAACGAAGCTCAAAATGTCGCTCATGACCAATTTAAACATTGTTATAAACCTATCATGAGGGGTGAATGATCTATATGTGTTACAGATTGGTAGGATGTAAATCAGAATCCGTGCCTTGGACACGCACGTGACGGCCCAGGTATAGTTTTTCTAGACACTCCAAATGTCACGAGTTTAGTCGTAATCGGCCAATTGTCTCCAAGGTTACCCGGCAAGGAATTTGAATGCATTCAATTTGCATTTATAATTGAACATACAGTGTATGCACTTTCGTATTGAACTGTGCCAATTGTTTTACAAACTAAAACAATCACCTGTTATCGCACAACACAAATTCCTGTACCCGCGAATGAGCGGTGTGACAAGAAACGCATGATCAGTATCAACATTTTATTGAAATCCTTGGGCAACCGGCAGTATAATTACCATCGAGACATAGTAAGCAGTGTTGTCGAATACTTGAGTCTACAAAAACAAGGATCTCTAATGTTTAGCAGAACATTTACTGCCTAGACATTGTAACCAGCATTGTTTTAGACTTTAGTAGACAGAAACAATTATCCCAAATGTTCAGCCGTACAGTTACTGTCTAGACTAAGTAAACTGTGTTGTCGACTACTTTAGTCGACAAAACAGTTATCTCAAATATTTATCAGTACAATTCCTGTCTAGACTTAGAAAAGTGTTGTCGACTACTTGAGTCGACAGAGACAATTATTTAAAATGTTCAGCAGTATAATAATCAACTAGTCTAGACTTCTTTTACAAGTGCAGTCACATCTATTAGTGTGCATGGCATTCAACCAGTATGGCCTTCTACCGCAGTAGCCATCTACTAGCGTCACCTTCTAACACCGGACCTTCGCCAACGTGCCCTTCTTCTAGCGTGGCCTACTACCAGTGTGGCCCTCTACCAGTGACTTTAAATGCACCAGGACCAGCAAGTCAAAAAACAAGAAACTACTCTACAACACATATTCTACGACGGTCAGCGCTTCTCTCGCGAAGCTCGATGAGAAGAAGCTCATCCTTTCCCACAGGTAGTATCTCCCTAAATGGTCGTAGATAACCACCCAGTACCGCCTTCCTCTCGACCCCCCACCCCGTCCCTCTGAAATTGGCACACTTCCCCCACCAAACCACCCGATAGTGAACTTCAAATTCTCACCTCTACCACACAAGCACCACTCATTCGACATAAGAATCCCAACAAACAACCCGGCACCCGGGGAGGCATCCTGTACCATTACCTTGTCAAAGGAGAGTACTAAGACCCATAGAACAGTACTTACAGGTGATATCCTCATGTCTAACGTGCTAACTGCTCAAGCAACTAATCGTCATAACACACATCTAATTTCAGTTAGTGCATTCATATATGCTATCTACAAAGAACCTCAAAAATAGAACTCAAGCAAACGGTCCATTTTCCTACCGGTAAAATCTCTACCAGTCTAAGATGGTTGAGGCGAGGCTAGAATGAGGCATTTGCCACATTTTGTACGCCCCCGAACCAATGGTTTGCGATAGTTCTTCTGGCTCAGCCATAAAATTGCGCAACAGTCCCTCATATGGGGATTGCAAGGCAGCGAGCTGCAAACTATGTCAACAGGCAGAGGAAATTAAACAACAGGTAAAGGAAATCAAACAAATGAAAGCACAATTTAGTTATGCCTCCAATGACTCGTCCAAGACAACGACAGTCAACACGGATACCCAGCTGCTAGCTATTGATTCAAAATTTGGAAACGTGTTGAAACAATTCCATGAATTCAAAGATCTGACGAACTGCAAATTAGCACAAGTCAAAAAAACTGCTGAGGCCACCCCAAACCAAGTGAAGAAACTTCAAGTGAACCTAGACTCTGAATTGGTTAAGAAGCTTACAGCTACAGACGAAGAGACAAACAGCAGATGACATCGACCTTAACATCACGCTCGTCGATATCGTCACAACACAACACAGTATTGGGCTTGGAGACTTTAATATCCCCGACATTGATTGGGAAACTAACGAATGCACTGCCACCGGCCAACGTCTAATTGATTTTGCAGACGATAAGTTTATGACACAAATGGTGAAGACACCTACAGGAGGTAGCAATATTCTTGACTACTGTTTAGAGCAAGCGACTAATGTTGGTGAACTAACGATGTTGGTGAACTAGAAATGGACACCAAAATGAATGTCCTTCTTAATACCTACTTTTGTTCTGTTTTCACAATAGAGAATCAGGATAATCCTGATCCTGAGGAAATCATAGGTGAAAAACGAATTGAAGCCCTCAGCACAGTAAACATTTCACCCACCTAAGTAATTAAATATATAGATAAACTGAAAGTCACAAAATCTCCAGGTCCAAACCACGTTCATTCCAGATTTGTAAAAGAGATGGAAACTAAATCGCCGAACATTTAGCTAGCGTTTTCACTCAAAACCACCTGTCACGTTTCATCTTAGTAGGCTTTACCGTAACCATTCTGTAAATTTATGGCATCCCAGTTCAAAGTCCTTTTTTCTCGATGGGTAATTCTCTCATCACTGGCCCACTGGAAATGTCGTATCTTCACATCTTCTACTTTTCCTAACTTATACCACACTCTGCTCCTTGCTGCTTGCACCAACCGCACTGTATGTTATCATCTTAGACAGAACCGCCTTGTATGACGGTCACTACATGTTCACACAACAGAGGCTGCATATTGGTAAACGAGATTTGCATACATTTTACATCAAGAGGTATTTGTTCGCTTGCGTTGGAATAATTTTAGCTGCTTAGCATACGTTTTAAGTCATTTGTTGTTTAAATATGTACAATTCTTCTTATGAACCACGACATGTTGAAGCATTTTCCTAACACGAACAAAACAAGCTATTCAACTGAAGACATTTGAGTTTCCATTTACTAGTGAACCAATGTGATACTAGATTATGATGTTTGAGTCCGATTGCACAATTTTTTGCCGTTTCCTGCTCAAAAATCACTTCTGTAACTTAAACAATATATTGATATTGACTACCCGTGCCAATCCACAGATGGTCGCAATGCTACGTGGCATGAAACAAATGCATAACATAAATTCCTGTCGCGTTAAATGTTATTCCAGAAGAATAAAAAGTTATTAGAGAGTTATTGAGCCGGGAACCATCGATGATTTACGCCATGGTTGTGTATTTACGGGAACCATCGATGATTTACGCCATGATTCACGCCTTATAACACTATACACAAGATATGTTCATCGCGATAATATATATTTTTTAAACAATCAGCTTGCTTGACCTCATTTTTCGTATCACTCATACTAGTTCGCTCGAGCTGATTCCTTGTTTCGAATAAGCCATAATGAGAGTGGAATAATTGTTTAATAATTTACTCAAATGAACAAATACGGTAATCATGAACAGAAAAGCTTCTTAATATATTTCATTCAAATCAACTAGCAATCCAGATTTGAATCTCGAAGCCCAGCTGAGAACATTTGTTTACCAGAATTTATGGAGAAACGGACTTCTTGAATCGTAGGATTTCGTGCAGCGAGCTCGCGTGTTGCTACCGTTAAATTAATGTTTATTTTACCATCATGTCATTTCGCACCAATCGTTAATATTCATGTGATTCAGAAGTGATCGTAGGTAGGTAGGAACTCGAGGCCTCATGGGCAGTTCGGCGATTCACCGAAAAGTCAAATTCCTGGTATCTAGAGATCTGACACTATACAGTATCAGAAGGAGATTCTTCTACGATCGATGATCAAGAAAAATCTCCTATGGTAATTTTCCGTACGATAGTTGAACTCATCAGAAATTTAATCGAGATTAGCCATTAAGAAGCCTTGTTCTGATATAATACCGGAAGAAATTTTCTATATAAAGTTAAATTCACGTGAGAAAAGTCAATTTTTTTTTTTTGGCTGTAGAACCATGAACGAATTTTCTTTGACTAATGTACAGTAGCGAGCAAATATTCGTTTATGGTTAGTTTGTAACTGGAAAAACAAACTCGACTTTCCCCACGTGGCAATTTCTTACGGTACTATGTGTGGAGAAACCATCTTAATGGGTAATACTAATCAAATTTCCGATGAGTTCAAATATAGAGCGGAGAAATGACATTAACGATTTCACTTGGTTTTAAATCATGAAAAAATTTTTGCTCGCTACTGTACTTCAATTGATACAGCTACGTTATTAAGATTAGTTATAAATGAATTCTGTACCCACTTTGCATTGGATACGGAGGGTTCCCTAAGATCGTAAACAAATAAATAAACATTGGAGATTGTTGGTTAAAATATCATATTACTGACAAAATGTCTATATCTGGCTTGCTCCAATTTGGGTTTGAGGACATAGGAAGCTCTGGGACAGGGCAATTGACTATCATGGCTATAATATGCTTCACCGTGTTGTGAAGAGTCTAAGATTTTCTGTGGCCTCAAATTGTTACATTCAGGCACATTCAGAATAAGGCTCACCTTGCTGCTTCTTTCTCGAGTAAGGATTTATTTATTTATTTTCATAAGGAGATAAACTCTGTTAGCATTGTGTTCCTATTCTAAATGACACGGAAGAGCAAGACTGTGTTCAGTTATCAAATTCACAGATTTTTCCAATTTTCACTACGTAATATAACATCCCCATCAGCATTGCTTCAGACCTCAGATTGACTCAGCACTCTGGGCCAGTCCCATGCAAGCCCTCGGTACAGTTCGTATCAGGACTACCGCCAACCATCCTCAGCCCAATGGCCTCATTAAACGACTTCACCGCTGAGTCAATGATGCATTGAGGGCGCAGGCAGATCCTCCCCATGGGCTGGGAAAACTTGCGCTCATTCTCTTGAGCATGCTCGTCGCAGTAAAGGAGGTCTTCAATTACGGCACCGCGGAACTCATGTTAGGAGCAAACTTGCGTCGTCTTGCGATCTAATGGTCAGGAACCGCAATCATGACCCGACTGACATCACTGAGTACAAGCATAGACTCCTAACCTTCATGAACGAAGTTGGTCAAGCACTGTTCAGACCAATTAGACCATCTGAGGGGTTTCTCAATCCCAAAATCAAAGGAGCAATTCACGTTTTTGTCCGCATTGACACCCTATGAAGCACCATTTAAAGTAGTTCAACGTACTATACCCTCAAGATACGAGGCAAAACTAAGTATGTACACGTCACGCGCTTAAAAGCGGCCCATGACATGGACGACGTTTTGCCGGCAAGACACTTACCTGTCACGATACTAATCGGAAACGTTCCGTCAACCACCCCCGGTCCAGAGGTTATTCCTACGTCCAGCGGAATTTGTCCTGAGAATCGGTACACGCAACGCACCCCGACTACCAATGACCCAGCAAACTTAACCATAACACCGAGAATGCAATATAAAACTTCATCTGATTACGTGGCGCAAGCCATCACACATACCCATCCGGAGCGGCGAATTCAAATAAACCTCAACTTCAGGTCAGGTTGTAGACTCAAACCTCCAAGTCTGGAAAATAGCTAATGGACGCGGCCACGAAGAGTAGATCACACTACTGCAGCACAGCCACGAAGGGGAGATCACACTACTGCACCCCAGCTACGAATGGGAGATCACACTACTGCACCCTAGCTACGAATGGGAGATCACACTACTGCACCCCAGCCACGAAGGGGAGATCACACTACTGCACCCCAGCTACGAAGGGAGATCACACTACTGCAGCACAGCCACGAAGGGGAGATCACACTACTGCACCCCAGCTACGAATGGGAGATCACACTACTGACCTTCGGGCTGCAATCTAAGAGGTGAGTGATGTAAAAGTCGCTCATGGGCCCTACATTAATCCTAACAACACTATACACAGGTCATTTTCATCGCCATCACCATTTTCTAAAAAAAAACAATCATCGTCTTGATCTCAGTTTTCTCATCTTGCTCTCTGTTACAATGCTCGCTCCCTCAAGCTGCAACCTTATTAAGGATGAACAATAATGGCAGTGCAACCAATGTAGTCATTTATTCCGACGAATAAATACGGTAACGTTGCCCTTAAATGCCCATTGAACATAATTCATGTAAATCAACAAGCGATTCTAAGTTGAATCTGGAGGCCCATCTTTAAACATTTGTTTGGCAGGAATTTCGGAGAAGCAGACTTCTTGCGTCGTAGGATTGTGTGCAGCGAGCCCAAGTGTTTCTCACCGCTAAATTTATGTTTATTTCTAACATCGTGCATCAAGTTCCCGATGCTTGAGTGTGGTGTGCCGATTATCAACAAAAGCTATTTTGCATCTTTTGGAGATTTTATGTTTATGTGAAAATTGAGAGTAGGTAGGTTGGGACTCGACGCCAAATGTCGAAAATATCAATGGGGGGCCTCACATCTAGTCTTTCTTTGCAGCTAAATTTCGTCAGGCAGAGGAATATAGAAAGATCGCTGCCTTTGGTTATTGACCGCTCACACACTTCCGTGCCATTGAAAAAAACTGGATATAGTGCTTGAAGGGTTCATCCCCTTTTATGAGGAAATAAAAAAAATCCTTACTCAACAAGGAAGCAACAAGGTGATCATATTCGTGAATGTGCCTGAACGTTACTATTTGTTGGCATAGAGAATCTTAGACATATACAGTACAAGTGCAAGGTTTTACCATTTTATTCCATATCTGGCCAAACAGTCTGAAGTATTTTTTCTTGTTATGTGGTTTCTAGGTTGACAAGAACAGTCCTGCAATATACTGGGAAGTCAAATTCTATGTAACTATAGATCTGACGCTGTACCTAAATTGATTCAGCTAGTTAAATTCTCTAACCAATACAGAAACAGAGTTATCCCAAAGATTGAAGACAAATATGTAAACATAGAAAAGTGTTGATGAAAATTCCACATAGCAAACAAAATGTATATTTGTGCCTTGCTCCAATTTGGGTTTGAGGACGCATGATTCCTCGGAGCAAGGCAAGTTACCATCATGTCTATAGTATGTTCAACCATAAAATATTACTTCATCTTTCATAAATGATTGAAGTGTAATATTACAATGAATACCACAGTGAATGCACAGTGTACAAAAGTTTTGTTTGCGCAAGTGTAAATAATGACATTCCTGAAACTAGTGATTTAACTATGTACGTGAAAGTCTGTCCATGTGAAGTAGTAATTTAATTTTTTGTTTGTTTTGCTATCTTATCTGGCTTGTGATGCAAAATGAATGTTTCCTTTCATGCACATTTCAGGAAGAATTGATAAAGAGTTCAATTCAATTTCATTTACCCTGGTGCAAATAAATATATAGTCTAATATGCCCTGTGTCCTACCCATTCTGTCTGCCTGCATTACGGCACAAATATGAGATAATGTTGCCTCCAGCAGAGAATATAAACATTCTACGTTGAATTTTTGTGTGCAGCACTCTCTTGTTCCGCGCAGACACCGCAGTGGGTTAAATTTTTCGCTCGTAAATGCTTTCTGTGCCAAATAATTTCAGCATAAAGACCAGTCCCTTTCTTTCTTCCATTCTTAAATATCCTGCCTGGTGCCCCCAAGATGAGATAAGTGCGGCATAATAAACAAATAATGATAATTACCTGCGTTCCTCACCCTTGTGATTTGAGAGTACCGCCACAACCTTATTCACCCTTCCTTTACGTGTAAATATTTGGAGTCAGAGTTGAAACCATTTTTTAAGTGCCCAAGAGGGATACGTTCAGGTGGTGTTTAATTAATTAAAATTTATTTAGCCATCGTTCATTCTTCTACCTTAAGATGCGGTACGACCTATAACCATGTTCAAATTATTTCTGTACCATTTTTTGAACCACGTTGAAACTGGAAATGACAAAGAAACCATTTTATTACGACCGAACATTCATATAATGATAATCCATTTTTTTAATACATCAGCTCCAATATCACCCAACACCGATGATGGAACACCTCTGGGATCGGTGCCAAATGTCGTAGGTTGGAAGTTCAGTGAAAGTAGATCGTCCTTCTTTCGGGGATGCATCTTCAGCGCTGGCATGTTGCTAGAAATAACGTATGTAAAAAAATAAACAATTCGATCATGATCGTATAGTTCCCCTTCACTAATAATCAAGGCACTTCGAACGTTGTGAAAAAATATATATAAAGATGTGCTTTAGTGGCCCATCACAATTACCGAATTCTCTCTATAATAGAACGTTTGAACTCAGAGGTTTCTCACAAAAATTGCTATGACCTATGTATTTTTAATAAATAGTTTTTCATGAATAAAATCTCTTCAACACCCTTTGGGATTTCATGCTGCCGTTGCTCTAGCTGCTGCGCCATATCAGAGGTCCCTCTTCATCTTGTATGGGTATCCCCTCTCCTCCTCGAGATTCTCAGAAGAGAATCTCATTTCATTTCCAGTTTCGCTTCACTGCAGACGCTCATTTTGCCGAGGACACAAAATTACCTCAGATAAACTGGGGAGTGCTCCTGGAAATTGAACCAATGTTGCGTAGGATTCCTTTTCACCTGCACTGGTTAGCGTGCATGCATTTTAAATAGAAGTTCTGGTGGAGGTGTGATCGTGGCCCCTCAAATATGTTGTAATAGTTAAATAAAAGCAAGTACTAAAACCGTTATATCTCAGTATCGGTTCATCATATTTGTATGTTATTTTCAATTTAATAATTTTACACGGGTACAATTTGACAGACGGTAAAACTATTACCTGTGTCTGGTACTCACAATTTTTTCACAGCTTCCAACAACTCACTATATGGTCTAAACTGATTCAACTCACATCGGCACTTCTCAAACATGCCGTTACATTACTATTACTCGTATTCCCTTGTAGCTTCCTACTTTCGCATATCGTAGAAAAACTTTGACACTGACCTTCTGAACTCCGAGTCTGCCACAGTGCAGTGCCGAATCGTAAGCAAACAGTAGTTGACTCAACTGCCAACTAAACTCATTCGCACTTTACCTCTATTTCATCACCCAACCACTCAATCCATGTTCACATCAAGCACCAAGTGAACATAAAGCGAAAATGGGTAAGTCCTGCTCTCACTGAAACAAATCACTCACCTCGCTTCCTACATATACTTTGATTCAGGCTCTGCTGCAATATAAAAAATTAAAGAAAAGGGGCTTGAGTAAAGTTGGAGCTGCTGTGGTCAATTTGAGTTAAAATTCGATGATACTTAACTTCGGACAGTAGGTGCAATTTAACGACCCAATATTTCGATTTAATAAATCTATTATCTCAACACTCTAAAATATTGATATTTTAACGTCAATATTTTCTTAAAATCGCAAATGTATATAGAGCGTATACATACGTAAGTTTGCGAGCATTGGGCTTTAGAATTGGTCGGCGAAAAACTGAGAACATTAATTTGGAGCTTCTTTCATTTTCAATTCACCGGGTCGCCTGTTGCGGCTTTTTCCGTATATGATGGATCAAAGTACGGTCATTTCTGAAGATTTATTTCATCGAAACATTCCTGACAGAAGAAGCAATATTTATGTTATGTTGTTTTAGTTGATGAAATCTTTGCATATGAGAAAACTGTGATACAGCAACGTTTTCGATGCATCATCTCGCTATCGTCGAAAAGTTATCTAGCCAAATAGCATATTTATTGCTGGAATCTCAGGTGGCGTGCATCCGGGAATCGAGGGATCGATACTATTAAATGTTTATCCTCGTAGTATGAACTGGTCTAAAATTGCAATCTTTTATTCCTTCTACAATGACGCAATCTATAGCAACGGAATTTTATCGACATCAAATCAAACTGCAGATAGTAAAACAATATGACAATCCTCACTTTGCGTGATCGGTGATCTGGCAGTAGTAGGTATGTCTACAAGAACCCACCTCTCCGCCAGTGCCACAGAGGGTCGTTTTCGTATGGCATGCTTAGGGCGGGGCGTGGGAGGGGGTGAGGGGAGTATAGCGACCAGGTATGCCATAGATGCGGTTTTGGTTTGGTATACATGGGGAGGGGCTGTGTTCGCCCAGATGTATGGGAGGGCCTAGATTGCCAATTTAATAGCCTTTTCACGATTGAATTTTTAATTTTATTTGATTTTATTGCTATTAAATTGCCTGTTCGCCGCAGGACAGTTGAGTAAAGCATAAAAGAAACATATATTTAAGTAAGACATTTTATTACAAAATTGGTTTCCCATTTTATTACGATCGGCCAGCTAATAAAAACATATATTATTATACAAATGATACAAACTGTTTACTGATTTTTACATTGTTTGGGATTTACATAGTAATTTGCAGACAGTATTGAAGGTTAAAAACCCACTCATGTTTTATTTACATAAATGTAGATTTCCGGACACGTCCATGAAAAACTTTTCGACTTGGTTATCAAATTTACGTTATTGACGACTTGAAAACCGCTCGATTATCTTTTCGACAGGGATATTTTGACAAAAAAAATTGGCAAAATAATGGCAATATGCCGTACAAACCAAGGATTGATCACTTTGAATCGGTTTCTGTAGTAAGAGGTGTATTTTTGCATGAGAATTATAATACAAAGCTATATTTCCACCATATATTATAGGATTAAATCCAAACGAGTCAGAGAAGTTTTTCATTTTTTGTTTCAAATATTTGGTTCCAATGGCCCATTTTATTAGGATTGCTTTTGTTCTTTACAATCATGAAATCGTTCATCTGATGCATAGGCATTTTGATTTTGTCAAAACATCCTACATAGGAGCGTTTCATGATTGGATTATTATTAGATATTTTTTCAATCTGATTATTATTCATGGTTAACGTAGATAATTGGAGAACACCGTCCTTGCCGAATTTGTTTGGATGACACCGAGTGTATAACCTACCAGGAACAAGATCTTATTTGAAGTGGGCGGAGCTTCACAATTCACTGTTATATCTATGTGTGCTCTTTTTTCTAGGCTTATGACATCTTCCGAGTCGGTTAGCCTTGTATCAATAACATTTATAGCCCTTCTGTGGAAAGGTTACATTTTGCGGGGATGAACTCACCGCCGACCCCAAAGTAACTGTGGAATAGTGTTACAGAAGCCATACTAAAGTAGCCATACACAACTCACAGTATTAGTCTGTGAGTACACGATGAGGAGACGCGCAGCCAGGATGTCGCATCCGCACCCTTGACCGGGTCAAGGCAGTGCACGTGCCAGCTAATCTTAAATTTTTCCATTCGGGGGACTCTCGCAAGGAGGTCAACAGGATGGGCCAGCCATCGCGCTCTGCCTAAGAGGGACAAGAGTGACAGGAGGGACAAGGGGCAGAAGAGGGACAAGTTTGTCCAACAGCGACCGATGTCCCGAGCCGAAACTCAGGACTTCCCGGTAGATAGAAATAGTATGTAAGGATGAGTTATGGTTTCTTTTGCGTTCGTTTACGACAGCTTGCACTATAATTTTTAAGATGTTGGCCCTGAGCCTTTCCTTTACTTAAGCTAGGATAGAGTGTGCCAAGTGTAAGTTTGAGGAGTGGCCGAGGTTGTTCCAGCGAACTATGGGCGCTGACGTCACTGTTTGACGTCACGTAAGACCGCACCGCCAAGTATCGACAGCTTTTTCTTTCGGAGAACTCACAAGAAATATGTGATCTCTGTCGTAGACCTGTCTCCCGCATACCAACAGATTTAAGTGTTTCAACCTTTCGCGCCAAACTTCAATAATTTCCGATCAGCCTGTTCGCAGGAAGACTTCTGCCGAGCATTTTGGAGATTGTCTCGGTAGTTCTTCAGCACTTGGACTACCCGGAAATTGGTGCCAGAGATAGTCGTGCCGTGCCTGAAGGATAGTCGCATCGTCGAGTCTGGACCACGACTCGTGCCTCGACTAACAAAAATCTGCTAGACAGTGGAGCGTCCCGTGGAGCTCTCCACTGGAACACCCGACTACACGGTGCTTCTCGGTCCGACTTCTCAGCGGCTCAGCCCTCATGTCACGTGCTTTTCACCTCCCATACCCGGTGAGCGCGTTTTTTTGTCAAGGCTACGGTTTATTTATTTAGGGCTTTGCATTATCCTGTTTTGTTGAAGTTTCTGCCTAGTTATAAGGAATTGTGAATTTTTCTTGTTCGAAACAGTATGTTTGAAGTATTGATGATTACGATCGAGTTTGTTCGTTGGATAGGAATTATGTACTTACTATTTGAATTACTAGCAAGTTGTTAACCGTGTGACTTTATACATCCATTTGTCTGTGCATATGGTGTATTGTTCAATGTATTACGTTGTGTTAGTGTTGCGGATTGACATTGCGTGTATGAAGTCAACCAGAAGCCAGTCTCAGGGGCTTCTATTAATTAGTTCATAATAAAGCTTTGATTGTTTGGTAACTTTCATTTCACCCTGACACATATTTGTTGCTGGTGTGGAATGTTGTGGTCGAATTTCAGCTCCACTGAACTGAGAAGCCGGAGAGTGTCGCCGGAGATTGCTGCCCGGACCTCATTCCTGAGCACTCGGCTCATTAGTAAAATAATTGAACCCTGCATTAACTGGAAAAGTTGACTGTCACGGATTGATGAAAATTTGACACGACGGGCTACTCTTGCTGCAGCGAAAGTTTGTCCTGTGATGCGATGAGAACTGTTTCATAACTCTATAGCTTGCAGTGTTTGATGGTAGGCTTGTGCGCATTTTTTGGGAAACGCCGAGCTGGTGTTGCCTGCTCAGTTTCCATTCACATCGCCAGTGACGCTTGTGATTGCGTTTGTTGGAAATAGTTTGGATTACGATCATATGCGCCGTTGTGCGACTCTTGGTCAACGATTCTTGATCAACGAGATTCTTGATCAACGAGATTCTTGATCAACGAGATTCTTGATCAACGAGATCAACGATTCTTGATCAGCGACTTATTTATGTGGAACTACCCCGTTCAGGGGTGAATCAATGGAATGGAACAGTGGGTCGATCAAACATATATTCAATCAGATCATTTTGTTTTGTCAGCGATTTATTTATAGCAAGCAAGGCTGTACGGTATGGTATAACCTTTTTACACCCTAATTTGCACGAGTCTAGTAAGTACATGTATTCTTCATTGCCGTGTGTTAGAAGAACAGTACTTGGGTTTGCCAGCTCCAAACTTGGATTTGTGCTTACATTATCCAATAAATAACTGTTACTAGCTGCTACATCGTATTTTAGAGGTCCCATCATATGTATACTCTGACGTACACTTTCTTGAATCCATGCTTCATTCGTGTTGGAATTAGCAAAATTCGCTGCTACATTGGTATCTGGAATGGGTGTTTGAAGTGATTTAAACATCATATTCAATCCTTTATTAATTAGATCGGAGATTTTCATGGATGTATATGCGTTGAGATTATTTAATAATCGTGTTTAACTGTTTCCTTCACATTGAACAACATTTTAAAACAATGAGTGACTTTTTTAACATGCGATGAAAAAATCCGTAAACGAGTGTAACATGTGCAGCGGCTGAAAATGCGGATACATCTGCATTTCTAACACAAATCTTCACTTCTGCAGTTAACGCGCTCAAATCGACCATTTCATTATCTGACATGGGAATAAGAAATTCGATAAAGGAATCGGCAATTCTACCATCATACAGACTGCTGCTTGCACTTAGATCATTTTTCAAATTTCGACTCTATTTTCGATTCAATTAAATATTTATTGTTGACGGAGGGAAACATATCAATCACCCCATTTCATAATTTTCCGTAGGGGCTTCTAGCCCTCTCATGTTGAGAGATGACCCGCCAAGCATGTTGACAGTCTAGATTCCCACCCTAAACTATCGTTATCGGTTCTTGTACGGTGGTATTTATTAGTAAAACTTAGGTGGACGACACGTTTTCTTTTTTTTTCTCTCGCTTTTTGCTTCGACTATCGTTTTTTCGTTACTCTTCCCCTTTTCTTACCACCAACAATGGCTTTCTGTACAACGTTCTTGAGTAGAGCCATCCCATGTTCCTTGGTCGATCTCCGCATGTTTTTTCGTTCCGAGTAATCGGCGCTATGTTTCGAGTCATAAAGGCAGCTGCAGTAAGTACAGTTCTTCGGAGAAACGGCAATGTGCGTCTTACTAGACTGGCTTTGGATTAGAAGAATCCACTTCATCTTCCACCGCGTATTATGTCACGTTTCGCGAATAAAGCTTCGTATTGTGTATAGGACGGATATGCAAATACCACCACCGTGATTGCTAGTTACCTAATGACCTTATTTATTTCCAGCGGCATATTTATATCTTATTATAAATTCCTAGCTTCTTTTAAAAGATAACACGCATAGACTTGATCCACCATCCTTGAACAGAATGATACCGCCAACAGCATCTCGTGGATTGATGGAAATGGAATCAATATAAATATGCTGTAATTTTCTTATATTTTATATGTGCACTGGTAAATGAATACATTTCAATAATAGAAATAACTTCAAGAACATTGATTTGCTTGTCGGCCATAAGACTTCGTGAAATGATATCGCAGTGAAAGTTTATGTAGCGTACATTATCGTTCATAAACGACATTTAATTGCTTATGGCACCTTCAGCGACATTATATTTGCAACCCTTTCCACCCATTATATCAGCCGACCTCTCTCCAACAAAGTTCCAGTTCACCGTCGCATCAGTATATTCGTTTATGACATGTTTTGAAGCATAAAGGCGTCGATAATATAT
>SDVV010013388.1:0-15125 GCA_016164225.1 Gammarus roeselii | reverse complement strand
GAAAAGATGTATTTATAATCCCATTATTCATGCATTCATTTATCCCAATAAAGACGGCAATATGTGCTGGGAAAAAAACCTCGTATCAATTCCCTACGCTGCAAGGGAGGAAAATATTATTGAAAACGTCTCTAGATACACTTTCAAATACTTTGTTATGTTTTCAGGAGTCACAGGAGCAGAAGACATCAACAACACTCAACCTGGATTGACGCAATGGCCCTCAATTGCGTGCACCTACGCAGCAGATTCATCAATATTGTTCTATATGAGTGCAGGTACTGAAATAAATGCTGGCCCTAATGATGCGAAGGCACCATCCTGTAGCCGTGGATGGATAACAGTTCATCTCAGATGCACATCCATTGGCAAGATGGCGCACATTTGTATTTTAATGTGCCGAGGAAAGGCATTGTCGTAATGGGAGGTAGTGATGGTCAGCTTTACTTTGAACCATTAACCTAGGCACGTTTATAATGGCGTGAACATTGCCAGAAGAACGTAGTTGCTGCCTTGTATATAAAAAAGAAAATTTATGTCTGGCATTGCGGAGGAGAATAATGAGAGGACGGCATTAAGGAGTTGAGTAATGAGAGGAGGGCATTGCGGAGGAGAGTAACGAGATGAGGGCATTGTGAAGTTAAGTGATGAGATGAGGGCATTGTGAAGTTAAGTGATGAGATGAGGGCATTGTGAAGTTAAGTAATGAGATGAGGGCATTGTGAAGTTAAGTGATGAGATGAGGGCATTGTGAAGTTGAGTGATGAGATGAGGGCATTGTGAAGTTGAGTAATGAGATGAGGGCATTGTGAAGTTGAGTAATGAGATGAGGGCATTGTGAAGTTGAGTAATGAGATGAGGGCATTGTGAAGTTAAGTGATGAGATGAGGGCATTGTGAAGTTAAGTGATGAGATGAGGGCATTGTGAAGTTAAGTAATGAGATGAGGGCATTGTGAAGTTAAGTGATGAGATGGGAGACTAAAGACTGCGGAATGCGATTCCTGTTTGCTCGTGATCTCCTGAAACAATATTCACTCAACCTCTGTGCTTCAGATTCATATATATTTCTAGAAATAAAATTTAAACTCTTCACTTGTCTTTGGGGTTGTGGAAATTCAATTATCAGTGGCCTTTCAAAATATATACTTTACAAGCTCATACAAAAAGTTACGACCCTACAATCAACAGCATTTCCTCACTCCCCCCCCCCCAAAAAAAAAAACAGCCTACTCTCTACGCCTCATTGCTGGGAGAATGTTGCCTTATATCAAGTATAACCCACCTTCAGCCCATTTTTCCACTCAGTGTCGGCATATAAAAGTCCATAAAAAATTTGGAGGGAGAGGGAGCGGCCCAGGCACCGCTAGGGTCATTTAGCCGATATCATTTGTTTCCGGGGCGTTGGAGGTTCGTGCGGGGAGGGAATTAAGGTGGGGGCGATAGGGACTGGTGAAGGGGGGAGGTTAGGGGGGGGGGGGGGGGGGGGGGGGAGGTTATAGATGGAGGGGTGTAAGTGTGAGGGGAGGTAAAATGTAGATCTGTGAAGCGGGAAGTGAGGAGAATCGAGAGGGGAAACTACAGAGGAAGAAAAAAATGGTACAGCGGCAGCGTCCAGCATATACTATGGGGCATACATCATATACTATATAGCAAATGACTCACAAAATATTGCATACAGTATACAATTCACACTATATAGTACAGTGCATATAGTATACAGTTCACAGCATATAGTATATTACATACAGTATACATCATATAAAATATAATATATCGCTCACAACTTGTAAGGAATGGATGACGTGAAATACCGCAAAGTGGATAAGTTGGAAAGACAAAATAGAAACAGAAGAATCAACTAAATTAGAGTAATAGAAAGAGAGTGATAGAGATGAATAATAGTAAGTTCTTTCGTCCCGATTGATTCATCGAATGGGCTGTGGTGTCCTTCCGATGGATTTAGTGCTAATGTCCAGGAGAGCGGTGAGGAGGCTGTTGGTTTGATTTGATCCTCAGTTCCACCAGAGCCTCAACGCGAGTCATAATAGGCTCCGCCGGAGGGCTCGATGATGACCATGGATTCCAGTAGGCTCGCACGCCGCAGCGTGCGAGAAAAAAAACACCGCTTTTAAAGTTAGCAAAATGTGAAAATTTTAACAATGTCAGACGCACGCTGGTGCGCACAAGAAAAACGCTTAGACGAAACGGATCTCGGCTTTCAATCACTCAGAACTTCAAAATTAATATTTAAGCACGCTAGTGCGTACAGGTAGCATCGTCGAGACTGGTACAGGGTTTACAGCTACAAGGACAAAGTCAGCTCCGACAGAAACTCAATACGACCTTGAACGCTACGCGGCCTAGGTCAATTATAATACAATTCATTTATTCAGGTAAGACTCAGACGAAACGAATCCTTGCCTCCAATCATTTATAACTTCATGAGTAACATGTACGCACGCTAATGTGCACAGGTATAATCGTTGAGACTAGTACAAGTTTTACGGCTACACGGAAAAAGTCTGCTCCGACTGCAACACGACACAATGTTTACAGCTACGCGGTCTAGTTTAGTAGAGATATAATTTGTTTATTCCCGTAGGATAAAGACTCAGACGAAACGAATCCCCGCCTCCAACCACTCAGCACTCCAAGAGTAATATGCACGCGCGCCAGTGCGCATAGATGGTATCTTCGAAATTGGTACAAGGTCTATGGCTTCACGGATTAGATCAACTCCAGCCGCAACGGGTCACAAGGTTTTTATAGCTACGCAGTCCAGGTCAACCCCAAAATCAACATATGGTGAGTACCCGCGCGAGCGGGCACAGACCGAAGAGAAACCACCCATTCACAAAATTACAAACAGGAACTCCCGCACATATACACCAGCATTATTATACAGAACAAAATTGTGGATCGTGAAGAAGAAAGTAAGGGCAGGTTCGTCATGGGTAGAAAAACTGATCAGCTTATTGTTTCCGCACTGAAGAGTGTAATGAGCTGTAGGACATTGAGTGTGAAAACAAAGAGAAGGCTTTATGAGGGATTAGTTGTACTGATCTTAGGGGCCGACATGAAGGGGGAGAGGAGGCTGAATGTTTTCGAGATGAAATATACGAGAGGTATGGCCGGAGTGACACAAGGAATAAGATCATCAATGACGTTGTTAGAATTAGAACGAAATTAAAGGAATTAAAGGACAGAGTAATTCAAGTGTACTGAGGAGATTCGGATACATGTTGAGGATGGATGATCGGTGATGGGTAGCAAGGGTGATAGAAGCGCGAAGGTGAGTGAGCGCAGACCTAAAGGAAGGCTGAAGATTGGGTGTGTGGATGGCGTGAAGCAGGCCCTAGGTAGGAGTAGCCGCAGTGTTTATGTAGCTAGAGAGCGTGCAAAGGATAGGCATGAGGGAAGAATGGTTGTGAATGGACGAGCTTCGACGCTGCCCTAAGACTCTTTCCGCCCTTTGCGTCTCGTTAAGAAGCTAAATGAACGTGGGGGGAGAAGGGCCCTGGTAATTATGACACAGCAGGGGCAAACCAGTGAAAGCTGTCTGGCCCTACAGCAGACACTAATTTCTGATCTCACTCCTGATCCGAAGTGTTTTTTGCGTGGTCCTGGTGGAACCCTTTAGCGCTTAAGGGTTATGTTTTGGTATGTCTGGAGTACTTGACAAGAGTGTGAGGTGCATTTAACCGCCGGTCAACCCCTACCTGGGGGTGCAGTTATGCTTGCATCTGCGTATCTGAATGAAGGGCATCCAACTGTTTACGCTCTGTCGCATGCCTCTGGATGGAGGGGTGAGGTGGCGAGGATAAATCTGAGCCACTTAAAACCTCGAAAATGGCGATTTACTGGAAATAATAGTCAGTTGGACCATTATTTCCTTTGAATTCTAATGTTATTCAAGCTGCGACAAAGTACAGTGTAGGTGATGTGGTTTTGTTGGCCAAGTGACGGCTCTGCGCTAGTCACGCGTATTAGTCGTTGATGTGTAAATCTCAACGACACCAAAACACTGACACTTCTAACGGCTGCTGTACACCAGGCCTTCTTCGCAAGCATCACCGTGGTCCCTGGGATGAAGCCCTCCGACGAGCGTTTTATCGAAGTTTTTCATGCCCGTCATTGGATTGAACCGTGTTTCTGATAAAGGAGTTGGCCTCTGAGTAGCTAAGATACTTGCGTATTCAATGGTTACTGGTTGGACAAAGTTATAAAACCAATTACGATAGCGCATAAACGCCCATAACGGTGCGGCCTTAAAGGACTTTGAAATGAATTGGAAACAAAAAATTGTGTTCATATTTTATACCACTCATTATTTTGAACTCAATAGTCATCAAGATTTATATGTTTTCGATGGCTAATCTGTAGGGTCTCCATTCTTTTTAGCGTCTGACAAGAAAGATATTACGATTCTCAACAGGAAAAGCGGTCCCTCAAGTCTGTATCGTATTTACTCGAGGTTGGCTGATGGTCATTTTCCTTTTACATGACAGTCCTGTATGCAATGCCAGATGGCATCATTGGCACATGGCAATGAAGCCATCTGCAGAAATGTTCCTTGTTACAGTAGCGAAAGTAAACTTGTTTACGTCTTTAGATTAACAATAATCTGAAGTTCTATAATAAGCTTAGTTTTTAAATCTCGCGGGAAATTGATTTATAAAATATATTAAGAAGCTTTAACCTGTTCTAACAAAATTTCGCATTTAACTAAATTCCACGGGGGAAAAGTATCGAATCTGCCTTTGTTTGAAAGAACCAAGACGAGAAAATGCATTCATTAAGAGCAAAAACAGTGAACTTCTACTATTTGGAGCAAGGAAAATAAACAATGATAATTGGAAGCACAAACAGTGACACTTCCACAGTTAGGAGCAAATACATTAAAATTCACCAATTAAAAGCAGAGACAACGAACTTTACCAATTAGTAGCATAGATAGTAAACTTCCGCCCGCAGATTCAGATCTGTTCGCTAGGTGGCAGCCTTGACTACCAGACTAAATTGAACGTAAACCTATCAGGCACTGTTACGTAGCCAAAATGCAGTATTTTATTTCATTGTGCATCTATTGTACGGATAATATGGAAACGAGAATCTCAGGAGATATTGGTTCACCGGGAAATCGAACGAATTCAACCCTTTTTGCCTGCACGCCTCTGTGTAGTTAGTCTTTGGTAGGTTTTGAGTAGATTCGATTTGAGCCTCATTTCCACCAGAGCCGCAACGCAAGTCACCGTAGGGCACAGGTTTAAAGTAGTTCAGGTGCAGGTTAGATTAAGGACCTCGTCTCCGCCGGAGCCCTGATGTGAGCCTTAGTGGGCTCAGGTGTGAGCGGATCAAAGTCCCGATAATGGTCAACAAAGCGGTACTTTTACAAGTCAGAGCGCAGGACTCGATCACCTAGTCGCTTACTAGATCACCTGCCTTCAGGTGGATTCCATAATGATTGCAGGATAATTCAGTTTCTCTACTGAATAGATCCAGCGGATGGCTATAATTCAAGTAAATAGGTCGGTTTTAGTACCATTCCTGGAACACACTAAATCATTCTTCACTGAAGTGAATTGAACTGACAAAAGTAATTTCACATCGTGTTACCCTTCTCAATACATGCAATAGTTGGGGTCGTTCACCTCGAAGAACAGTGCTTGAAGAATGTGGAGTAGGTAAGTAGGATTACAGGCGAGAAGTTTGGACAAGAAGGACTGCTCAATAAGCCCATAGAAGGCAGACATCCTCGTGCCGGGGACTGTCGAATCCTGTCAGGGTAGTGACAAGAGATACTGACAATACTATAGATTGACTCACTAGCTGCCCCCGTCTAACTACCCAACCTGTGCCACGCAACTCCCCAGCGATCCTAAATTTTAACGATGAAGGATGCACGAAAAAAAAAGTGGTGGAGGCATATTAAAAAAACATCCATAGAGAATCAGCGGCCTAGGAGATGGTGTAGCAGGAGGCAGTGTGGCTTTGTGTCTTCACCTCACCACCTGCAACGGTGAGGTCAGTGGGGAGACTGAGAGGTAATGGAAGGTAATTACAGGCATGGGAGGCAAGGCCAGATTTAAAACAAACAATGAGGATTGCGAAAGGAGTTGTGTTCCTACACCTGCTAGGCCTTCAGTCCATAGGGGCAGTGTGGGCAAAACATCTACAAACTTGAACCGCCAAGCAGTAGGGCGGAT
The DNA here is from genome assembly GCA_016164225.1 of Gammarus roeselii. Classification (NCBI taxonomy): domain Eukaryota; kingdom Metazoa; phylum Arthropoda; class Malacostraca; order Amphipoda; family Gammaridae; genus Gammarus; species Gammarus roeselii. The sequence continues at coordinate 8,918 of SDVV010013388.1, read as the reverse complement.
GAGGAAGTGACGTACTGCTAATTCCAGATCAGCAAATTGTTCACAATTACTATGAACGTCATTTTCGAAAAAAAAAATTGTTTTGAGCAGCTCTGGAAGGTTTCGACTCATTAATGCTGACTTGCGGATTTCTCTGACATCAGAGAAATCTGTGAACTATTTTCGCCCTGACGATTCATTATTTGAACCTCAATTTCATGGACCAAGCACAACCTGTATCTTAGTTTCCCTCGCCCCGACGCTGCTCAACAAGAAACTACCCTCACTCTGGAAAGCCAATAGTGGTGATATTAGAAATATGAAGTTAGATCATAGTTGAGAAAAGTCGTTTAGTTTTTCTAATATTTAAAAGACTGTAGAATGAAATAAAATGTATTGATATATTTCAAGAGTGTGGGTGGTTTTTGAAAGACTTAACCTGAGTAAGTGGCCATGAAAGCAAGACCAAACACTCCGGCCAACATTTGAATCTGGGAAAAATTTAATAATTCACTTCTCAGCGCAATAAAAAGTAGAGGCAACCGAGAATGATTCGGCACTTCATTTTCAAACCCCAAAAAAAAGTTTTTTGGGAATGATACGGCATCTCAATCCGAAGCAATAAACAGTGAATAGTATTATCAAGAATGACACGGTTTATTAATTTATAAGCAATAAGAAGGTAATATTATAGAGAATGATACGGGTCTCAATTTCCAAATCGATATAAAGTAAAGGTTATTGAGACCGAATGATGTGTCACCTAAATTGTTAAAGCAATAGGAGTTGATGTTCTTAAAATTGATGACGGTTCCTTCCTTCCTTCCTAAAGCAATTAGAGTAAATGTTAAGAATGATATTTCTCAATTCCTAAAGCAATAGAAGGAAATGTTGTTAAGATTGATAGGATTTCTCTATTCATAAATCAATAAACATAAAATTTATGGAGAATAATGCGGTAACTCAATTCTTGAAGAAACAGAATGTGATTGTTATCAAGATGATACGTTATCTCAATTTCTAATGCAAGAACAAGCAAAGGGGATTTAGAATGATACCGTACCTCGATTCGATCCTAACTAAAATGACCGCCGCCGCGCCATTCTTGTTGTCATGAAGTGGCGCAAGCAACGGTTGCGTCTGCAGATTGCGGAAAATAGTGCGTCTAGCCTGCAGAAGATGGGGATATATGGGGACAGTGAGGTGGGAAGTGGGGGAACAGTGAGGTGGGAAGTGGGAGAACAGTGAGGTGGGAAGATGGAGAATTTTGAGAAGGAAAGAGGGGGAAACGTGAGATGAAAAGTGGAGAAAAGCAAGTCAGGACGAGAGGGAAAAATTCAGTGGGAAGATATGAAAAAATAAGATGAGAAGAGGGAGAAATGAAAGGAATGGGGGGAAAATGTGAAGGGAAAAGGAAATAAGTAAGGTGAATGAGAGGAGGAAAGAGAGGGTAAGGGGGTTGATGGGGAGAAAGGGTTACATTAGCATGAACAGGTCTGGCGGAAGGGACAGTTTGCAGGAAACTGGGAAGATGGGGAGTAAAATGGGATGGTTCAAGGGGTAAGGTTCGAGAGGTAAGATTCAAAAAATAAGGTTCAAGAGGTAAGATTCAAGAGGTAAGATTCAGATTCAAGAGGTAAGATTCAACAGGTAATGTTCAAGAGGTAATGTTCAAGAGGTAAGGTTCAAGAGGTAAGATTCAAGAGGTAAAGATTCAAGAGGTAAAGACCAACAGGTAAAGATCATGAGGTATGAAGATCAAGAGGTAAAGTACAAGAGGTAAAGTTCAAGAGGTAAAGTTCAAGAGGTAAAGTTCAAGATGTATAGACGAAAATTAAAATCTCAAGAGTTAAAAGTTCAAGAGATATGATTTTGACGGAAAAGTTCAAAAGAATAGTTTGAAGACAAATTTATCCTTATTATGTAATCATTTATTTCCATCGTCTGACAATGGTTTTTTTTTTTTTTTTAATAATTACATTCTTAAACACAAGACATAAAACTTCATTATCAACTACGTTTTTAAAATTAACGAAAACGAGAGTTCAATTTGAATTCGTCGCAGCTCATATTTAGGGGCTCAGGTTCGGATTACATGGAGCGAAATATTATTTACAATAGTATCCTCAGTGCACATACAGAAAATATATATTAAAAAAAAAAATCACGACTACATAGCGTTGGGAAAACCAGTGACACGTGGGGTTGAAAAATAAGAAATACACGGGGTGGATATATAACAAAATACATGGGTGTGGAAAATAACAAGTACATGGGGCGGGAAATCACGCATGCACGTGGTTAGAGTCCCGAGAATATGGGTTGGGACATCCAAATGAGCTAACATATTGTAATGAGAAGTCTACATTATTGCACGATGACAAAGGTGTGGATGGACGACAAGAATCATACAGAAAATATGAATACAACCTGGGGTTGGGAAATTGAAAATCGCTAAATGCATTTCGTTATTTTCCCAACTTCTCAACCCCCCATGTATTTCGTGATCGCCCCACCCCATGTATTTCGTGCCAGGCATTCCCGATTCTTACCTCAAATAAGATGTTGGCTGTCGATCATTTATTATAATGTTATAATTTATAATCTGTTGCATGAAATCAGAACCGGCGTTGAATTTTAAATTGAATTTTCGTTTACGTTAATTCAAATAGTGTTTTCAGCAATAAAGTTTTATGTGTTCTATTTTAATTATTGAAAACCCATTGCCAGATGATGAAAATAAATGATTTAATAATAATAACATATTTTCAAGATGGGTCTAAGCCATTGTATGAATAATGAAGGGGTGAATAGGCGACAAAGTTATACCAAAAAAGTTATACATAAAATACATACCAAACAAATAAATATACAATAAACACACTTCATGACCGCTAGGAATGATTAAATAATTGAAAATCCGAATAATACAATTCTGGAGTACACAAGTTGGATGAATATACTTCTGTTATAGAAGATAAAGCAAAATATTAGTTTGTAAGGCAATGATTGAATCATCAAAAATAGCACGGTAAAATATTTCATTGAATTATTCTAAAACAGAGTTACCATTTGTCAAAGTTGGAAGCTGTCCATCGTTCCTTGAAAAGACTGAGTTCGTATTTTTATTATGCTAAAACTATTGAAAGTTCAAAAGAGAAAGTTCAAAAGAGAAAGTTCATAAGAGAAAGTTCAAAAGAGAAAGTTCATAAGAGAAAGTTCATAAGAGAAAGTTCATAAGAGAAAGTTCTACAGGGAAGGTTCAAAAAGGACAGTTGAAATGGGAAAGTTCAAAAGAGAAGTTCAAAAAAGATAGTTCAATTAGGAGAGTCCAATAGGAATAGTTCAATAGGTAGAGGTGAAAAAAGAATTTAAAAGGGATTTTAAAAGAGCAATGTTAAACAGAGAGTTGAAGTGCGTTGAGGTAAAATGGAGAGGTCATCAGCGTGCGTGCTCAAGTAAAGGATTTAAGGGTTAAAATATTCAAAATTTACTCAGGTATAATGACATGTTGACAAAATTACAGAAATATCACAATGCACAGATGATACGTACCTATTCTTCGTCAGCTAAGCTGTTCACCTCTTCATCCCACCAACCAATGGACATTGTTGGAGGACTTTCTCTATTCTCCATTGTTCAATAAGTCGTGACAGCTGAAAACGTGAAATTGGACTACTGATTTCAAGAAAACTAATCAAATTAAGTAGGGTCACAGGCATCATCTTGATCACGGTCCATTAACTCTTTTAACTGACATTGACTAAAAAAATGAGTAAACAATATCCGACATGATGTTGTCTATTACATTACTCACACGTTGTTAGGCATGCGACGACACAAATTGTGAATCTAGCTGCATAGTTTAGTATGGCACAGGACTAAAATATATCAATGAGTCATAACAGATGGGTATAATAATTGGACGGGCTTCTTCATGAACAAGATAACTATTAATTTTACTATATGAAACAGGACAAAAATATAAAGAAAGTATCTATAAAATGAAACTGATGAATCAAAAATAGGTGAAACGGTAAATTGCATAGTAAAAGTTAATTATGATTCAAGAATTTATGCACGTACAAGTTCAAACAGTTATCATTTTAGTTTGCGTTTGAAGGTAGCTGTATACTGCTACTCGTCCTCATATCTATGGCAATATAATTCCAAGTTTTAGCAGCTCTGAATTTTAAAAGAAGTTGGGATTGTGTTGACGAGTTACGGTTAATTGGCATTGTTACGAAGATCATACATAGCATTATTTATAAGGTAACAATAGTTATCAATATAAGTTAATTGGTTCAAAGCTTTGTAAACAACTCAGGGGAAAAGTTAACGATGCAATTGTGATCCACGTGTGGCCACAATTGCTAGCATGCAATATCGTTCTGATGACACGCTTTTGACTAAGAATGATGGGTCTTAGGTGTGTTCTGTAGGTAAAAGCATACACATTTATACAATAGGTCCGAAAGAGATGAATAAGGCTGTAGTACAAAATACTTTTCGCAGGAGTCGTGAGACAATTTCTAATTTTGCAGAGGATGCCACCCGATTGGGATAATTTCCCAGCTACAAATGAGACGTGATATTTCTAGTTAAGTCTCTGATCTATAATTACATTGAGAAGCTTCGTTTTTGCTACATATGCAACCGATTGACCTTTCAATTCGACTTGTGTGTTAACAATGGGTATTATCGTTCTGGAAAAAATCATGACCTGCGTCTTGTCGACATTTAGCGTCAGCTTGTTTGATGTGAACCAGTGTGAAATGGGAACCAATTGCTTATTCCTTTTATTAATAGTAAATTAAAAATATTCCGGTGAAATAAACTGTAGTTTCAACTGTGAAAAGTACAAAGGATACCTTGTCGCTAGTGTTTACGATGTCTCTAATATAGATAGTGAGAAATCATGATGAAGAGATCGGAAGGAAGCGTTAATAATATGTGTTTCCGGAGGGAGGATTGGTGGCGGGGCTTTTCAGTGATGTTACACTTCTCGCTAACGATGGTGTTTACGGCAATTTTGAGAGGGGAAGGATGGACAAATATAGTCCCACTGAACAGATGGGAGGGGGATTCCCAAGAAAGGGAGCTGTGAGGGAGGTGTGAGTGCATGAGAAGGAACATGGAACGGAGAGTGTGCTGAATAAGAGTTAAGGAGGAGGACGAGTGGGAGCGGTGAGGCGAAGGGAATAAGAGGAGACTGAGAAGGCGAGAGGGGAATGTGTGGAAGAGGGAGGAGGGTCAGGTGCCCTCTCAAGTAGTCCAGTCACGTGTCACCTGGCATTGATTGGCGGCGGCCAGCTTTGGAGGTCTTGTCTCTTGCTGCCCTTCTTCTTGGGACGCTCCTGTGCTCCTTCTTAGACAGGTCTGGAACGAAGGGCGTCTCAGGCATCGCTGGAGCGAAGGTTTTCAAATGCAACGTTATAACGAGGGCCCTCTACTCATGTAGGGCTTAGACGTAGGCATTTTGAGGTAGGGCTGGAGCAAGTCTCTTCTCAGACGGAGCTATAACGACACCCTTCTCAACTGGGACTGGAATAAAAGCATTCTCAGACGAGGCTGGGACGATGCCCTTCTCAGCCTGGTCTGGAATGAAGGCCTCCTCAGGCGGGTCTGAAATGAAGGCCTTCTCAGACGAGCTGGGATGAAGGCCTTTTCAGGCGGGATAGGAAAAAAATGTAATTCTCAATAGGAGTTGGATCGAGGATCTTCTCGGGTGCCTCTCGGGCCTTTCTGGGAGAAAGGGATGTTCAGAGAACCTTTCTTTTCTTCGGAGAAACAGAGGCTTCATTTGCAGAGAAGAGAGCATCGCGAGCACATAGTTTGTTTGCTATTAAAATCAACGGAACGAACGAATTTACCTGAAAAGAAAGTCCCCACATAACCAGAGAGGGGCTTGACGAATACCCTGTTGGGATTATCATGGGAAAGGGTTTCCCGGGAGCAGAGATGTGCTGCATGCATCCACGCAGAGAAAAACGTCGGAAGCACAACAAAACACTGAATTAAATTAGACAGGATATATTAGTTTGGTCGATCTGATAGTGTTCAAATTTGGTCAGTGAAATTCGGTAGGAATGAAAATTTGCCATTAATAGATGTTAGTTGATTAGAACTTCTCACAAAGGACAGTAAAATATAAAATTTGCTAATACAATACTAAACTTCATAAATTCGCATATCTGCTCAAGACTGACACTCGCATACGATCATGAGATTTTTACCATTTCACACCAAACACTTCCCCACTCATCTCGTTGCCCCACTTATCCTGTACTCCCCACTCACAGCTCTTGATCTACCCTTCCCTCCTCCTCTTCCAGTCTCTGCTTCCAATATTCCCCTCATGCACAGCTCCTGCAATCCTTCCCTCACCCCCTCACCAGCCCATCCTGATCTTAGCCTGTGGCGAGTCGTGCTCGGAATGCCTGCACGCTAGCATTACCTGCAGCGGCTGCGGCTGTATAGAGCTGCTGTTGCTGCTGTTGCTGTACTGCTGGATAAAACTGCTCACCGCTAGGTAGGCATGTATAAGCAAGTCCAATCGTTAGCCTTTACCTAAAAAAGAAAATATTATATATATATGCTTTTGATTGATCGCAATGTCGTTTTGCCAAGTTAAGTTCTCTTTTGAACATGTTTTTGGTGTGTGGTGAAACCGCTGAGGTTGTCCGATTGCCTTTTTTTTTAAACGTGAGGCAGCTGCACGAGCAGCCTTTCTACCCTCGAGGAAGAGAGGCGAGGGAGTAAAAGGCATGGGAGGAGCCGGACGGGAGAATGGTCATGAGTGGGACAGAACAGGAACGGTCGAGAAAGAGCAAGACAAAACCAACAGGAAACCAATGGAGGAAACGGGATAAAAGGGAAAAAAATCCAATGAACATGAAGAAGTCAAACAATAAAAAAGACAGGACAAAATCATCAGAAAAAAACGAGACAGAACCATATGACACAATACAACAATATTAGAACCCAACAACATGTAATAGACGACGCCTTAACGGAATTGAACCCGACTAGACGCGTTTGAACGCGCTGTAATAGAACGGACTGCTCCTAAATATTGAGATGTTAATGAGGTTCAGTGCTACGGTGAAATAGCACAGCCTCAAGGCCCTCTGCTTCCTAATGTGGGGAAGCAGTAAATTGCCCTGGATTGTGCTACGTTTCAAGAGAATGAAGCAAAGCATTAAACAATTCAGTGTTTCAGGTATGTAATAATTCAAGCATGTTTGCATGTTTACAGAGTAATTAGCTACACCGTAACGTAAACCCTGAAAAGGTTTCTGGGAACAGTTGTATGGGAGTTGATTCTTTCAGGATTTCAAGTTCAAGTCTCTCGTAGGAGAAATACTTCTTCGATTGCATTTCAATTTTTGTGTCGAGTTTGGACGAGTTGTTCAGGTTATCCACCACCCCTCCCCCATCCTTTCCCCCTCCCTTCTTGAGGGTCACCCTTGATCCGCTTTGCTGTTTCGCAAGATTGAATTCATCAAAGTTTCCGTGATTTAGAAGAAACAAAAAGGCCTAAGTCCACACAGCCTATTCGAGTTTACACCTTGTTGAGTGGAGGGATGCAAGCAGCACCTGAGTCATGGGGAGAGTGGGCTAGCAAGGAATAGGATCGGGGATAGAAGGGTGGAGAGAAGAAAGTGAAAGAAGGCAGGATAGGACCGTGGGTCATAAATGGAAAGGTGGGGAGGGAGAGGTAAAATAGTTCATGCAGTTCAATGGATATCATGTTGAGCTACTGGGAATTATCACAGGAAATGGTGTCCCGGGAGCAGAGATACGCTGAATGCATCCACGCAGAGAAAAGCGTCGAGAGCACAACAAAGCACTGAATAGTCTTGGAAGCGCCGTGTAATCTTACATGCGCGTGTGTTAATGGATGCGCGATTATTGATGGATGTTCATTTATTAATGGATGCGCGATTATTGATGGATGTTCATTTATTAATGGATGCGCGATTATTGATGGATGTTCATTTATTAATGGATGCGCGATTATTGATGGATGTTCATTTATTAATGGATGCTTTTTTATTGATAGATGCGCGTGTCATGGTGTAGAGAGAGCGATTAAATAGGGCAAGATATGATTATGGGCCAAGGACAAAATGATGGAGGGCTGATAAACGAGAGAAGGCAAGATGGTGATAAGAAGAAGGGTGTAAGGAAGATGAAGGTAAAGAATAATGAGTGGTCTCACAACAGTAGGAGATGGAAGAATCAATTGAGAATGGGCTTTGAACAGAAAATGAAGAGTCGAAGAACTGTTTGTGATTGTATACAAGTAAATGACAGACAGAATGAGTGCTAAAATCTGAAAATACGGATAACGCATCCAGATTAAACGCGCATCCAATATTACACGTGCATCCAAGATTACACGTGCATCCAAGATTACACGTGCATCCAAGATTACACGTGCATCCAAGATTACACGTGCATCCAAGATTACACGTCCATCCAAGATTACACGTCCATCCAAGATTACACGTGCATCCAAGGTTACACACTCATTCAGGATAGCACGTTAAACATAAAATTACACGCTCATCAGAGATTACACGTACAACACCCGAGTCAACACGCGCATTCAAGAAACCACGCGCAACAGAGATTGTACGTTCTTCCAAGACTACCTGCGCATCCAAGATTACACGCGCATCCAAGATTACACGTGCATCCAAGATTACACGTGCATCCAAGATTACACGTGCATCGAAGATTACACGTGCATCCAAGATTACACGTGCATCCAAGATTACACGTGCATCCAAGATTACACGTGCATCCAAGATTACACGTACATCCAAGATTACACGTGCATCCAAGATTACACGTGCATCCAAGATTACACGTGCATCCAAGATTACACGTGCATCCAAGATTACACGTGCATCCAAGATTACACGTGCATC
>SDVV010013387.1:0-15125 GCA_016164225.1 Gammarus roeselii | reverse complement strand
ATTCCAATGATTACCTTGACCTTGAAGAACAACTAGTAGATCAGGTAATAGTTAAAGATTTTTTTTTTATCACCATACTATTGAATTCCGAATCACAGCAAGTCGATCAATGCGAGAATCAGCAAGGTATAACTAAAACTTTCGGCGAGCAAATTTTGAAGTCTTGCAGGACGAAACCACTAACATCGAATTCGGTTGCCAGTTTGATGGCAAGACCGCCAATGAATGATTTGCGTATCGAAGAGATAGCGTGGTGCAAGCAAGCATGTGATACATCCCGGAAAGAGAAGTATAGATAAACAATACCTCTTGACTGAATAATGAAGTTCAAGAAGCAATTGCTCGCCGACAAACATTGCACCAAGTTCACAAAACTAATCCAACACCAGAGTCAGAACAAGCGCATGAGCGGGCTGGTTGAAGAGTGAAAAGAGTGGTCAGAAGCGCCAAGAGAAACAAAGAAAAAAGGGTTAAATCGGCCAAGTTATATCCAAAAGGAATCTATGCATTTGTGAACGAGAGACGTGTTGTTCGTGACAACATTGGCCCTCTACGAAAAAGTGCAGGAAATCGAAAATCCGCCGCACACGATGTTCAAAGTCCCGAAAGCCTTCAACCGTTTGAACGGTGCGTCATACCTTCAGCATTTCAGCCAATGAACATGCACTCTCCTGCGCGTTCATTGGCTGAAATCCCGAGGAGGCATGACGCGTCGTACAAAAATGCTGAAGGCTTTCGGGACTTTAAACATAGTGTGCGGGGTCTTTAAAATCGTCCGATGCCGACATGTCTATAATACACAACGAACACTTTGGATCCGTCTTCACGTATGAGAATATTAATAATATTCCAGAAGTCGAACTGCCTGGAGAAGTGCAACCGTAGGAAAGTAATAACTTCCCCGTTGGTGAAATATGGGAACAAATCAGCAAACGGAATACTTACAAATCTACAGGACCAGATGTTACGGAACCTCTCCGAAATCATAGGTGGGCCGCTGACAGAGATCTTCAACAATTCTATGAGTACTGGAAATATTCCAGAAGATTGGAAAACCGCAAACATCACAGCAATATTCAAAAAGGGTAGTAGGCACGAGGCAGGAAACTATAGACCAACCAGTCTCCCGTCTGTGATAAGCAAAACCTTTAAAAGATTTATAAAAATAAGTGTAACATGTCAACGTGGCTTCAGAAGCAAACTTAGCTGCCTGTTCAATCTCCTGGACTTTTTCAATAAGGTCACCGAGGTATATGATGGAGCTAAAGCTGTCTACCTTAATTATCTTGACTCTCAAACAGCGTTTGATAAGGTTCCCATGAACGCCTACTTAGATGAGTGGAGGCGCTTGGCATAATCAGAAACGTGGCCATGTGGCTCCGAAATTGGCTCGCGGGCCGAGAGCAACGGGTCTGTATCGACCAAAAAAAAAGTCAGTGGGCTACGGTAACACCAGTAGTACCCCAGGGCAGTGTTCTTGGGCCCCCTCTCTTTATAATCTATATAAATTATCTTGACACCGAAATCGTTAGCAAATTATCAAAATTTGCTAACAACACTAAACTTGGTCACAAAGCGAACTGTGAGCAAGATCGCAAATCCATCCAAAATTGAAATCTGCTCACGTAATGGCTGACTACGATACCTTGGAATATTAATTACCAAAGATCTTAAGTGGAAAAACAAAGTGAAAACTGTCTACCAGAAAGGCAATTGAGTCCATGGCTTTATATCCAGAAACATCCACTACAAGTTCAAGGACATCGTGCTTCCGTAACATACTTTCATCATCAGGCCTCAAATGGAATTTGCAGTACAATATTGGTCCCCTCACCTAAGAAGGGATATTAATAAAATAGAACGTGTTCAGCACCGAGCAACCAAAATGATTCTGGAACTAAAAAAAGACATATCCGCAAAGAGTCGACGAACTTTAACTGATATCACTTGAATAATACCACTTAGAGGTCAGTTAATAGAAATCTTCAATTACCTAAGCGGATTTACTAGAGCTAGTCCTGAGGGCCTCTTTGATCAATATCTTAACATAAGGAACAGAAATAATGGACAAAAGTTGCAGCTGAAACCATTCAGAACATCAGTGGCCAAAATTTCTTTCCAATCAAGATACCAATAATTTGAAACCGTTCACCACGTGATGTGGTTGACAGTATTAACGTAAACACATTCAAAAACTGTTTCGACAAGCACTGGGAGACTAATTCATCTCCTTATTAAGAAAATGCGACGTTAGGACTATTGCCGCTAAGGTGTCAACCTCCTCCATTGAAGCCTTCAGCCAGTGTACACTAACACCACAGGGTAAAACGGATAATTCAATACGTGACGTCAGAATCACGTGGTCTGACGTCTTGGCCCCGCCCTGCCTACCCGTGACGTCACTGAAGCAATGCAGCGAATATTGGCAAATCCAGGCTAGTCATTTTGGGCTCGAATATTTTGGGTATTCAAGTAGTCTATTCTTATTCTATATACTTAAACAAGCCATCATCTTGACGAACAGATCTCCAATATTTTATATTGGTCACATTTTTTGAGCAAACACTGACCAATTGATTAGAACAAAGCAGTTTTTAAAGGTAAGAAAACGGTTTTTCGCAGATGGCTGAAACGACAAACTGAAACTGTGTTTACTTTCGTGTGTGTTTCTTGAGTAAATACTTTGATGTTTTACTTTTTGTACATCGGACAGTGGAGATGATTGTAAATCTATGGAAATCAGAGGTATTTTTTGACGAAATCCAGTATAGTTTCATTTTGCAACTATCAAATTTTAGGACTCCAATATTCTTCTATCGTTGTATAAATCTGAATGCAAGTTTTTTATTATGCTTTTTTCAAAGAAACTTTCATCAAAATGAGCCGAGCACATTCGCGCGTTGTTCAAATTAAAGGCCTCCTGACGGCCTGTAGCCAGCAGCCACCGCTTCCTCATGGTGTCAGATTTAGGAAACCTAAAAAAAAAAACTTTTTCTGTTGAGAGACAACCTCGGTTCTTATAACCGTCCACTCCACAGCACGGCATAAAAAAACTAATCGTTTCTCAGAGTTTAAGTCACAAATAAATGACGGAACACCGAATGGCCGTTTTGGCACCAGAGACACCATAACAAGCGATCACGCGGAGGCTGCCAAAGATAAAAATCGTTGTAATAAAATTAGCAGCATAATTAGCAGCAGGTGATAATATATCCGGTTTACCCTGTAGTGTTAGTGTACCCTACTTTCAGCATCCAGCAGCCCATGAACGATGGGCACCTCATCTAGGCTGGGCTAGCATTAGCCCGTCAAAGGCCTACTACTACTACTAAATTCTTCGTGCAACATCAACGGCGTTTGCTAGCCTAATTTCAAATAACCAATGCATCCTCAATATTTACAGACTTGAATTTCTAGTTTAACTACACAAGTTAGCTGAAACATTATGATGGACTTGAAGCACTAAAGATTATAATTTCGTAAGCGCTGCAGAAGTCTCATTTTCTAAAGACTCTACGGAACGTCGCAGAAAGAATGCACGCTTGTGTTGATGAAACACCCAAGCTCGCTTTGCAATGATTATTTAACGAACTGCCTATTAAAGACGTCGTTCTCGACTGTGTCGGCGTGCAGGGTAAAAAACTTCCCTCTGAACATCCAACCCACCTTGCAAACCCGCACTTAACCCATTATTAACCCACCTTGCAAACCCGCACTTAACCCATTATTAGTCTGCACTCGCGCAACCGTTAATTTTGATAACCTCAAAGCTTCCACTTTCGAGTTCTTTTTGAAAGCGTTTATTCCGCGAGCAATTAACTTGTGACAACAAAGTAGTGCTGGCAAGCAATTAACTTGTGACAACAAAGTAGTGCTGGCAAGCATTTTACACCGGAGCAGGCTTGCGCTTTACAACAAGATTTGTTTACATTGTTGGGTGTAGGACTCTAATGTACATATATAATAGTGCTTCATAGGAAAACTGCCCTTACTTGTAATAAATGAAATGGTGTACTATGTGAAACCCGCTTGACTGTACATTTAAATGACCAAAATAATGCCACAACTAAGTACAATTGTTTGGTAATCTATGTGAGTGCCAGTCATCGTAACATATGCAAATGGTGTCCACTCGGAATATGTACATAACGAGGCGTATGTGAGTGAATGAAGGCTTGGTGGTATCGTCTTGCATCCGAGTCCATAAGTGACTCTCAGTCATCTTTGTACGTCCGCCAGCTTACAGGGGGAGATAAGCGTCAGAAACAGTTTAAAAAATAATTTCAAGATAAGTTGCCCAATGAGGTATCGTGCAGACTGGTCATTGTATCTTCGCAATAATAACTTTGATTGCATCTCGGCCTGTTCTGCTTATCGCAAGTCCAACCTTGTGAGGAGTCAAGGGATGACTGTGGTGAGGGGCTATTCCGAGACCACATTAACAGAGTATGGCTTGTTCTGCTTATCGATGAGATGAACAGTAATAACACATGAGATTACATTGCAAGATATTATTAATAGGATCAGTTAGGTTTCTTTGATGAATAGGAGGAATATTTTATACAAGTTCGGGTATGCAGTCGCACTGAGTATTACTCGTATCCGTTATTGGTTGGTGCGATGTAGTGTTTCAAACAAAATCGAATAACTATTGTTGAACCTGGTACAGGATTTGTACCTGAGAGCAAATTTGTCGTCGTGTGATCGAAGCAGGTAAGTAATTTCAATTGCATACCTGATAATTTGTGTAGGGTCTATGATGTGTGTAGAGTGTATGATGTGTGTAGAGTGTATGATGTGAGTAGAGTGTAGGATGTGTGTAGAGTGCATGCTGTGTTTAGAGTGTATCTTGTGTATAGAGTGTATGCTGTGTGTAGAGTGAATGATGTGTTTAGAGTGTATGCTGAGCGTAGAGTGTATGTTGTTTGTAGAGTGTATGCTGTGTGTAGAGTGAATGATGTGTGTAGAGAGTATAGGAATGACAATTTAAATTTAAGGTGTAATTTGTAACACAAAGTCTTGATTACAAGAATTTTGCACTATGCCAGTTGGATTTTATTTTTATTTTTGGATAAGAAAAATAACCACAACGTAATAAAAGGTCGAACTTTTCGACCAATACAATTCCCCGCATCAGCGACAAATAAAACTTAAATTGTATAGGTAAAAAGATTAGTTTTAGTAATTTAATTCCAAAACTTGACACTGCTCTTTAGCAAACCAAAGCCAGGTGTTACGTCCTCCTCGAGTTGTCGCCGGAGAATCAGATAAACCTAATTTGGTTGGATTGCCATTCACTGCCGATTCTACTCTGTGAAACCTTCATTCAATAGCTTTAACACTACCAGTATTCATGATACTCGTAACTCTGTCAAAAGAGAACTTGTTCATTTCAAACTAGAAAAATTGTCCGCTCCAAATTTTGCTACTTATATTATTCCGTGCAGTGATTGTGAACTTATTTATGTGGGTGAGACAGAAAAATTTCTGTCAGTACGCGTAGAGGAGCACAAGAGCTCGTTTACGTGCGTGAGGCAGGAAGATCTCTGTCAGTACGCGTAAAGAAGCATATGAGCTCGTTTACGTGCGTGAGGCAGGAAGATCTCTGTCAGTACGCGTAAAGAAGCATATGAGCTCGTTTACGTGGGTGAGGCGGGAAGATCTCTGTCAGTACACGTAAAGAAGCATATGAGCTCGTTTACGTAGGTGAGGCGGGAAGATCTCTGTCAGTACACGTAAAGGAACACACAAGCTCGTTTACGTGGGTGAGGCGGGAAGATCTCTGTCAGTACGCGTAAAGAAGCATATGAGCTCGTTTACGTGGGTGAGGCGGGAAGATCTCTGTCGGTACGCGTAAAGAAGCATATGAGCTCGTTTATGTGGGTGAGGCGGGAAGATCTCTATCAGTACGCGTTAAGGCGCACACGAGCTCGTTTACGTGGGTGAGGCGGGAAGATTTCTGTCAGTACGCGTTTAAAGGTTCACTAGATTTCGCGCCATTGAAATTCTGTTTATAATTATATCGGTGGAATAAGGTCCATTTAACAACCTGACAGTCATTTAAAGCGTCAAAATTGTCTAATATAATTTCTGGAGCGTAATAACAATTACCATCTGAAGAAATACGCACGAATGACCAGCGTTTTCAATTTGATTTGATTTGATTTCGGCCTCATTTCCACCGGAGCCTCGACGTGAGTCATGACAGGCTCCCCCGTAGGGCACGACGATCATGGATTCCAGTCGGCTCGAACGCCTCGGCATGCGAGAAAAACAATGTTGTCAAAGTTAGAACATTTTGAACATTTCAGTTGTGTCAGACGCACGCTGGTGCGCACAAGAAAAATGTTTAGACGAAACGGATCTGCGCTTTCAATCATTTAAAAAATCAAGAGTAATATGTATGCACGCCAGTGCGCACAGGAGCATCGTTGAGATTAGTACAAGGTTTACGGCTACACGGGCAAAGTCAGCTCCGACAGCAACGCAACAGAATGTTTACAGCTACGCGGTCTAGTTGTTTTAGTAAAAAAATTTTTATTCAGGTAAGATAGAGACTCAGACGGAACGAAATGAATCCCCGCCTCCAACCCCTCAGAACCTCATGAGTAATATGTACACACGCCAGTGCGCACAGATAGTATCGTCGAAATTGGTACAAGGTTTACGGCTACACGGACAAAGTCAGCTCCGACAGCAACGCAACACAATGTTTACAGCTACGCGGTCTAGTTTATTTTTAGGGCAATCTATTAATTAAGGTAAGATAATGACTCAGAAAAAACGAGTCACCGCCTCCAACCCTTCAGAACCTTTTATGAGTGATATGTCCGCACACCAGTGCGCACAGATAGTATCGTCGAAATTGGTACAAGGTATATGGCTTCACGGATCAGATCAACTTCAACCGCAACGCACCACAAGGCTTATAATTACGCGGTAAATGTCGACAACAGAAATTACATATAGTCCGCGCACGCGCGAGCGAGCACGGACTGAAAAAACACATTCAGAAAATTACGAACAGGAACTCTCACACAGGTACACTAGCATGTCTTTAATAAATTGTGGATCGTGAAGAGGAAAGAAAGGGCAGGTTCATCATGGGCTGAAAAACAGCTCAGATTATTAACATCATATATATTGCTTAGGGGGATAGGGTGGAGGGCAGAGATCACTACGAGTCCAAAAGAAGCCTGATAGGTCCCGGAGGGTAACCCAAGTCCTCAGAGTCCCCCGAGCTCCCCGGGTCCCTCGAGTCCCCTCGTCTCAGCTCATCTGGGCTTGTCTCGACTCATTTCGGTCAGTCTCGACTCGTCGCGCCTAACTCAACTTGTCTCGACATGTTTCGACTGATCTCGACGCACCTCGACCAGCCTTGACGCGGCTCTCCCCCTCTGCTCCGGTAACCCTAGCGACTGTTATAAATTATTTTTCTACTCAAGCATTTTAGTGTGAAAGCGGTGTGTGTGTGGGGGGGCAGAGGTCCCTTGGGTCCCAAAAGAATCCGATGAGCCCCGGAGGGTAACCCAAGTCCCCCGAGCTCCCCGGGTCCCCCGAGTACCCTCGTCTCAGCTCGTCTCGGTTTGTCTCGAATAATTTCGGCCAGTCTCGGCTCGTCGCACCTTACTCGACTTGCCTCAACATGTTCCGACTGATTTGACGCACCTCGACCAGCCTCGACGCGGCTCTCCCCCTCTGCACAGCAATGCTGTGGACTGTAATAACTAATTTCTCCACTCAAGCACTCCACATTTATAGATTCCTCTATGTATGGGTTTTACAGCGTTGGTAGGGGGAGCAGAGGTTCCAGGACTCAGAGGGGACTCAAAAGGATCCCAGAGTTTCTCAAGAGGGTCCCAAAGGGTCCCAAGGGTGTCCCAAAGAGTCCCAAAAGGGTCCAAGTGGGTCCCCTTAAATCCTCCTGGTCTTCCAAGTCCCCCGGGTTCCCGAAATCCCGGGCCTGAGTCCCGCGAGTCCCACGAGTACCCTCCCCCGAGTCCCGCGAGTCTCACGAGTACCCTCCCCCGAGTCCCGCGAGTCCCACGAGTACCCTCCCCGAGTCCCGCGAGTCCCACGAGTACCCTCCCCCGAGTCCCGCAAGTCCCACGAGTACCCCCTTCCCTGGGTTACCTTGTCTCAACCAACCTCGATATATATAATAATAACCAATTCAAACTTTAGCACCATGAAATAAAGGCAGAGAAAAATAATAGAGCCCAGGAAAGAAGAAATACTAGAATACGAAAATAAAGTGTTAATGATCTATAAAATGAATAATCATCCATCCATCCCAACAGCGTTTTGAAGAAGAAGAACATTTTTTCATTCTACCAGTGCGAACACGTTCTAGTGTTATTACTACTCAGCGCCAACTCTCCGAGCTGGTCAACTTCCATAGTGGTAGCATTCATCTATTGAACTTGAACGCGTCTGCGTGGCAAATTGACTGAATTATTATTGGTCGAGAAAATGATGTTCCTTGGGATATTTTTTAGTCATTTTTTTCTAGAGCGCTTTCTGAAAAAGTATCAACAGATTGTTTAACACTAACACTAACCAAGCAAAACGAAGTGGTAAAAGTTTCAAAGTCTAGTGCACCTTTGTGTCAAATCCAAAAAGGAGAAAGAATACTAATAGCATCTAGTATGATCAAACAGGTCACCAACTATGAATACAATGCCTGGGGTGTGTTTGATCGCTGCAGTCACTAGAGGCATCTTACTTACATCACACAAATTGTTAAGAACTCTAGTTCTCCTCCACATTTGTGATCGTTCTATTCCTTGATAATTTAGTTCATTTGCAGCCGATCTCTTTCATGATTTCTGTGCTTGAAGATTCGCTGTTTGAGGGTTTATTACTGGAACTAATATTGTTCCTCTTAAATCTTAGGTTTTGTTTGTCGCTGATGAGGGGCATAGCATTGACTGGAAAAATGGCGATCTTTCATTAGGTTAGTGAGGCCTCGTGGCTTTTATGCCTGTTCGTCATAGATTTATTTACGGAAACATGAACTTTGTGGAAGCAATTTTTTCCTCAAACTTATATATTTTAACATGTACAAGATTCACTGATATTTCTGTGTAAAGGGTGTGAAGTCATTTGCTATGATAAATATAATTACTCGGCAAATGTTAAATCGGCTGTTTTAGAACTGTTCTACTTGGGAGCGCAACGAAGTGTGTGCCATAGCTATAACACGGTGTTCAAACTTACCAGCGCAACGAAGTGTGTGCCATAGCTATAACACGGTGTTCAAACTTACCAGCGCAACGAAATGTGTGCCATAACTATAACACGGTGTTTAAACTAACCCAACGAAGCGTATGCCATAGCTATAACACGTTGTTTCTGAATTGGTGATAGACTAAGCAGGTTCATTTGATTAAACTGTGTTCACGGTGGAATTATGTTTCCATGCATTTCCTTGCACGGCGATGACCTCTACTATCGTGACGGGACCTCTACTAGCGCAAGTGGGCATATACTCATGCTCAGTGCCTCGCATATCCTCATGCTCAGTGCCTCATCACGCCCACATTCCAAAGACTCACACAAACCCTCCTCCTCCTCTCCGTACTCAATAACAGTGTCAGTAAGAGCACAGTGTCACGCCGTATTCATGTTCAAGTAAGGAAAATATTCCGACGGCAAGGAATGCTCAGTTGGAAAACTCGCTAAATACTGCCTTCGCGCCTATCACAAGTAGAAGCACGTTCACTGACCTGAACGATGAAGCAACAGCCTCTCCTGAATATCTATACACGCGGACTGCTGAGTTGGAAAAATTGTGTGGATCACGAGTATATGTTATAGAACGACTCCAGAACATTGAAGAAGACTGTGTGTGATACGTCAGAGAAATGATCTGCTTGACCAGAGAAGTTAAAACAAAAACATCACGATAATTGGCCATAGAGGAAGCATTGTGAAAGCGTTGAACAGTTACGCGTTACTGTTGACCCATTTACCAAGCACACTGGTGCACAGTGCAGCTCCGGCACACTGGTGCACAGTGCAGCTCCGGCACACTGGTGCACAGTGCAGCTCCAGCACACTGGTGCACAGTGCAGCTCCGGCACACTGGTGCACAGTGCAGCTCCAGCACACTGGTGCACAGTGCAGCTCCAGCACACTGGTGCACAGCGCAGCTCCAGCACACTGGTGCACAGTGTAGCTCCAGCACACTTGTGCACAGTGCAGCTCCAGCACACTGGTGCACAGTGCAGCTCCAGCACACTGGTACACAGTGCAGCTCCAGCACAGTGGTGCACAGTGCAGCCACAGCACACTGGTGCACAGCGCAGCTACAGCACACTGGTGCACAGTGCAGCTCCAGCACACTGGTGCACAGTGCAGCTCCAGCACACTGGTGTACAGTGCATCTCCAGCACACTGGTGCATAGTGCAGCTCCAGCACACTGGTGCACAGTGCAGCTCCAGCACACTGGTGCACAGAGCAGCTCCTGCACACTGGTGCACAGTGCAGTTCCAGCACACTGGTGCACAGTGCAGCTCCAGCACACTGGTGCACAGTGCAGTTCTATTAACGCTTACCGCGTTGGTGAGCGGCGTCACGCGGCCAGAAGGTTCGGTTCCATCCGAGTTCGTCCCATCATGGGGGCATTAAACTGGAAAAAGTACCGAAACAACATGCTCAGATCATCCCACAAACTCAAATCTCTGCATGAGAGAATCTTCATCCAGGATGATGTTTGGCTGAAACCTTCTCGGAAAAGACAGATGCAAATGGTTGAGTTTAAAAGCTGAAAATGCAATATAAGACGGTCTCAAGCGGGTCATAAACGTGAATATAAGGGACGCAAACACCCTCAACATCATCAACCAAGATCTGGTCAATCTCACTGGATCCGGTCTTCTTCCTCATCGACTTGAAGGACGAAGTTGAACACAACATAGTGCGACGGCTACGTCGTTTTTGTAATTCTTCTACATTTACAACAAGCGATATTTTAACAGTGAGTTTATGCCTGTCACTTCTGTTACTCATCAACAGCAACTGCCTGCGGTTGCTGTCGAAGAGTGAAGCAGCATCAGCTGCGCCTCAACACCTACAGGGATGTTCCACCAGTTGATGATTGAGGCCCGTAGCTCCAGCAGCGGAGTTCAGTAGACCAATGGACGTAGGCCCACCAAGGCAAGCCACCCACTAAACTAGGTAGGAACGGCTGCATGCCTATACATGCATGTCTGAACATACTACTTCAACATAATAGTGGAACAGAGTTATGTGACCTTAGTACTTCCTAACAGAACTCATAGCAGTTTTTTTTCCAATTTGCAAGTCATGGGGGTGCAGCGGCACAGAGATTAAACTTTTTCATTGATTACCACATAACATCAGAGTTCTTTTCTTTCGATGTTTTCATTGTTACGATACTTGTCTAACCACTCAAACGACAGACGTGACCACACTTTGTCTATCTTTTGTCAATGGGGTACTCGTCCAATGTGTCACTCACAGCATTAACCTTCCCGCCGCAGTGTTTGTTTACAAAGCTGCGAATCAATGAACTTTCTACAGTTATAAGAGTGATAGCAGCACAGGTACTTTTGAACTTAGACTAAAATCAAACGTGTTTGAACTTGTGCGTGCATTTTTTTTAACGAGGTTCACTTCTTTCATGCAAATTTACAATTTCAACTATTTTTTATTGATTTTGTCATTCCGGTAATAAGTTCTCATTCCAGTTTCATACCTGCACTTCTTTTTATCTCGTACATGTAGGAACATGAGTAACTATCAACCAAGTCGTGATACCTCATTGATGTACTGTTATCCTGTTACCTTACAATCTGTTGTAGGAACATGAGTAACTATCAACCAAGTCGTGATAGCTCATTGATGTGTTGTTATCCTGTTAACTTACAATCTGTTGTAGGAACATGTGTAACTATCAACCAAGTCGTAATAGCTCATTGATGTGTTGTTATCCTATTAACTTACAATCTGTTGTAGGAACATGAGTAACTATCAACCAAGTCTTGATAGCTCATTGATGTGTTGTTATCCTATTAACTAACAATCTGTCGTAGGAACATGTGTAACTATCAACCAAGTCGTGATGGCTCATTGATGTACTGTTATCCTGTTAACTTACAATCTGTTGTAGGAACATGAGTAACTATCAACCAAGTCGTGATGGCTCATTGATGCGTTGTTATCCTGTTAACTTACAATCTGTTGTAGGAACATAAGTAACTATCAACCAAGTCGTGATGGCTCATTGCTGTACTGTTATCCTGTTTCCTTACAATCTGTTGTAGGAACATGAGTAACTATCAACCAAGTCTTGATAGCTCATTGATGTGTTGTTATCCTATTAACTAACAATCTGTTGTAGGAACATGTGTAACTATCAACCAAGTCGTAATAGCTCATTGATGTGTTGTTATCCTGTTAATGTACAATCTGTCATGTTAACTTTGTAATTAGTACATAATTTTGTTACTCGTGGGTCAAACATTCCCACGTTGGACATTTCAACTTTCTGTTTTCATACTTAAGGTCTGTGTAAACAGTATGTTGTTATGATTACTTAAGCAACAGAAGACCTAACTTATTTTACTTAATTGTTGATAAGTCAATAGCTAAATGTAACTTTTCTTTTATCATGACATATCGAACAAATGAGAATAGAGAGCGTCCTCCAACAATACCCATTGCTTGTTAGGATGTAAAGGTGAGGTTTTGTGCTACCCCTACTTATAAGTTAGTAGTAAATATGTATCGTCAGCACACGCTGACAATGACTTTGTGCATATAATCTGTGTTTTGTGAAATTTAAATAGTTTCGTCCCCTGTCATTATACATAAATAATTGTAAATCCTCTAATCCTTGGAATCTTGGCCCATACTTGCCACTTGTCTCATACTTGCCTCACACTTGCCATTTACCCAAAAGATGGAGCTTTTACGTATCTAGTTGCGTATCAATTTATGCAGTAATACCTTATTTCAATCGTGAGAAAAGGTAAACGACCAAACAGATCCTCGGTAAAGGGAATCACGACTTTTATTCACGGACAGGGAAATCGATGGTCCTATTACAGTAGGTTTTTGGATTTCAAGTTTCACAACCTCCGAAGGCGCGTTTTGGCGGCTAGTTGTGTCGAAAATCAGTCACCCCATCACTCAGTCTACCATGGAAGCAGGAAATCCAAATCTCTTTATAACGCTATAGTTTTTTGATTGCACAAAACCACTCATGTTATAGGTTCCCAACATCTAAAATTTGGGACTCATCTATGGACATCCAAAAAAAGGGGAATTGAACAACTTACCCCATTGAATATTTTTACATTTCTTCATCTATATACCACATTCTCTTTTTCTGAACTATTGAATTTGAACTGTACCATTAGATGTCATTTCATTAAATTGGTCCAATGGTTTAAAATCCTCGAAATATGTTCGAAAATATCAAATTAGGCTTGAACTTACTAAATTTTCCTAACGACAATAATAATTACACGCTTAGAGTGACAGCCTTTCTGACTTTTCGAATGGACAAATTTAGAACAGACAAGACTGAGTGTCAGGATGGTGCAGGTAAAATTCTTTATTAAATTCTTCGGCATTGTCCACTAAAGAATAGTTTGCGTCACTCTCGTATTTTCGATCACAGCTGATTTCGCGTCTATGTTCTTGCCTCGGGCATAGCTAATAACCCATCAATGGTATTGCCTCGGATGTAGCTAATAACGCGACAATATTATTGCCTCGGACGTCAATGGTATAGCCTGATACGTAACTAATAATGATGATGCATCAACGAGATTGCCTCGAACGCAGCTAATAAGGAATCAGTGGTATTGCCTCGGACGTATGTAATGCTGCATCAATGCTATTGCCTCGGACGTAGCTTATGTTGCATCAATGCCATTGCCTTTGACGTATCTACTGCTGCATCAATGATATTGCCTCGGACGTATCTAATGTTGCATCAATGCCATTGCCTCGGACGTAGCTTATGTTGCATCAATGCTATTGCCTCGGACGTATCTTATGCTGCATCAATTCTATTGCCTCGGACGTATCTAAAGTTAAATCAATTATATAGCCTCGGACGTAGCTTATGTTGCGTCAATACTATTGCCTCGGACGTATCTAATGTTGCATCAATTATACTGCTTCGGACGTAGCTTACGATGCATCAATGCTATTGCCTCACACGTAGCTTATGTTGCATCAATGCTATTGCCTCGGACGTAGCTTATGTTGCATCAATGCTATTGCCTCGGACCTGACTATTAATGCATCAGTGTTAAATTCTGACTCTAAGATTGTTTCCCTAAATATTCTGTTATCGACCATTGGAGAAATGAAGGCCAAATCGTATCATCGCCAACAGAAGGTTCTTGCCTACGTCTATTATGGTCGAAATGTAGGTGTCCTTAAAGACTCCTTGCTTGCGAATAGCTTCAGGGAAATGTTGTGTTCCTAATCGTATATAATTTTACATCGTGACTATACTCTTGAGCTTGATATATTTAATACAATGATATATTTTTGCTGGTGGATATTTGTGCACCAGTATCGCATTCGTGCTCGTGGATACTTAGGCACCAAGGGTGTATTTTTGATCGTTTATTCTCAATCGTAGTTGGTGCTGAGCGAACGTTTCATTCCCGATCACAGGCAGTTTGGCACCACAACCCTACTGAGTGTATCTCATCCCATCCTGAATAATTACATGGCTTTTACTCGATCATGAATCATTTGCAATAAAAACTTGACTACAAAAGAAAATACAAACCGTGCATAACTTCTTAGTATTATTATACTGTCAACAACACACATTGACTACAATGTTGCTTCATTCATCGCATCATTTTGCTCAACTGTCGCACGGCAATTACCTCGACACACTTGTTGCTCCGCCTCCCTCATCACTGGGTTCGATGCATATAGTAATGGTTTTCTGGGGTGAGGGGATGATTATCAGCCGCTTGGAAAAAAACTAACAGCTTGTTTTCTCCGAGATATGTAGTTTTATGGAACTCTGTGTCATGTACAGTGGGCCATAAAAACCGGAATGAGGATCTAACTAACACTCCGCCAGGTTAAACTCGGTCCCGGCAGATCGTAAAATAAAATT